>CM028348.1:2425895-2646156 GCA_016618105.1 Dendrobium huoshanense | reverse complement strand
GTGCTCTAGCCAAGTGTCATCTGACTTTGGCTTACCTCTCCACCTTATCAAATATCTTCTTCGTCCACCCTCTTTTGTGGAAATGATTTCTTCACTCATAATCATATCAACTATCTCCGTGATAGGTATTTTGGAAATATTTGGGAGTGGATGAATGTTTGGGTTCTCACAGGGTGGGGTCACACAAGACTCAGTTTGTAGTGGATTAGGTGGGTTAAATTCTGGACCTTCATAGACTGCTAAATCTTTAATGTTAAAAGAGGGAAATAATATTGAAGCCTGTAGGCAGACCCACCACATAGGCATTATCATTGATTTTCTTGATTATTTTGAATGGTTCCTCACTTTTGGCATGTAATTTCTTGATGGTACCTTTCAAAAACCATTCCGAACGAATCCGGACCATCACTGAATCACCAACTTCGAATGTTTTGAATCTACGTTTAAGATCCGCGTGAAGCTTATAATTGTTATTGCTCTGTTCAATTTGGCGTATAATTTCTTTATGTAATTCATACAGATGCGATGGAAATAAAGATGCAAACTCAGAAATTCTATACTTCAGACACATGGGTATGAGATCTAAAGATTGTCTAGGCTTGTACCCATATACAACTTCAACAGGACTCATACTAGTGGAGCGGTTTACAGAATTGTTATAAGCAAATTCAGCCGTAGAGAGTTTGGAATCCCAATCTTTAATGTGCTCACCCACTAAGGATCTAAACAAGTTATCTAAGCTCCTATTTACCACTTCAATTTTGCCTTCAGTTTGAGGGTGAAAGACTGTGGAGAATTGTAGTTTAATGCCCATTTTCATCCAGAGAGTTTTCTGGAAGTAACTAGTGAACTTGACATCCCTATCAGATACAATGGTCTTGGGTAAACCGTGTAATCTGACGACCTTGGAGAAGATGGTAGGAAATGTGCCTTCTTGGAGAACAGGGTAGGAAATGTGCCATCTTGGAGTAGCGGTCAGCTACGACACATATGACATCATTCATACAAAACGTCTTGGGTAAACCTAGGATGAAGTCCATGTTGATATCTTGCCATGGATAACTGAGAACTGGTAAAGGGGTGTAATGACATGTGTTCTTTTTTCATTGTTTGGTCATTTGATAAGTGTGACACTTACTGACCATTTTAACTACATCTTGCTTGAGGCTGAGCCAAAAGAAACGATACTCTACAGCCTCAATAGTTTTATCACGATCGAAATGTCCGGCGAGACCTCCGGCGTGAAGTTCCCAAACGAGGAATTCTCTAAGGGAAGTGCTAAGGATACAAAGCTTTTGAGCCTTGAAAATGCATCCATCTTCAAGTAGAAAATCATCCATAAGGCGCGTGTTACTTGTAAACAAAAGGGAGTAAATCTTCTTGAAGTCATGGCATTTCAAGTAGTCCTCTTTGACTTGTTCAAACCCAACGACTTCTGCCTTCATTTTGGTGGTAGTCATCATACGACGACTAAGGGTATCAGTAGCTTTGTTTTTAACTCCCGCTGTTGCCTAAGGGTGTAGGTGTACTCTTGTAAGAATTCTATCCAACGACCATGTTGTGCATTCAGCTTTTTCTGGGAGTTGATATAACGAAGATCCTATTGATATGAAAAGATGACGAACTCTTGCAGGAGCAAGTAGTGTCACCAATATCTAAGGGATTGGATCACTGCGTAGATCTCTTTATCGTACGTGGAATACCGTTTCCGAATGTCTTTCAATTTTTCACTGAAGTAGGCAACATGGTGCCTTCATGGGACAACACTCCAATTCTGACCCCCGAAGAATCGCATGTAACTTCGAAGACCTTGGAGAAGTCAGGAAGTCTCACCACCGGGGCTTCCACCATTCTTTTCTTTATTTTCTCAAAGGCTTTGGTGGCCGCCGGGGTCCAGTGAAAACTCCCTTTCTTCAAACAATCAGTGATAAGAGACATAATGGTACTAAAGTTTTTAATGAATCTCTTATAGAAATTGGCTAAACCATGGAAGCTGCAAACTTCTAAGATGTTTTGAGGAACTTACCATTCCAGAATGGCTTTCACCTTCTCGAGGTCTGCAGAGACCCCTTGGGCAGACACAATAAAGCCCAGAAAGACTACTCGGTCAACAAGGAAAGTGCATTTCTTAGGGTTAGCGTAAAGCTGCTCTTTCCTTAAGACTTCACAGACCTGCCTCAAGTGGTCTAAGTGCTGACTCACAGATTGACTATATATAAGTATGTCATCAAAATAGACAACGACAAACTTTTCCATGAAAGGGCGCATCACTTGGGTCATGACTCTCATGAAAGTACTTGGGGCATTACTCAACCCAAAAGGCATGACCATCTACTCGTACAAACCATACTTGATCTTAAAGATATTCTTTCACTCATCACCGGGTCGAATCCGGATTTGGTGGTACCCACTCTTTAGGTTAATCTTGGAAAAATAGTGGCTCTTGTCATCATGTCAAGCATATTGCCTAACCTCGGGATAAGAAAATGATATTTTACAGTTATTTTGTTGATGACATGACTATCAACGCACATTCTCCAAGTAACATCCTTATCGGTGTTAGAAGGGTTTAGGGAGATCATCAGGGAAGACATCAACAGAGTCACTCAATATGGGTTGGACCTCTTGAGGAATATGCTCATCAGACTCAAAGGAAGTCTCACACGGCCAACCAAGGTGTACATAGGTGAGCCTTGTGCAATTTCAAAATCCAAGACCTTGGCTATCACAAGGTTTAGCCCCTTCTTGGGCTTGATTGGATTGGGTTTAGGGTTGTCCTTAACCTTGGGCTGCGTTGGTAGAAATTTGATCTTTTTGACCACATGTTCTAATACACAGGTGTTTGAACGCCCATAAATGTGAACATCATTATCAAAGAGCCAAGGACGCCCTAGGATGATTTCTCCAACATCCATCACCAGAACATCACACCACACATTCTCCTTATAGTCAGCGAATGAGATGGGTATGAGACTTCGTTCTTTCACCTCTAAGATAGTGGCGTTGACTCAAGCTACCTTGTAGGGTTTAGGGTGAGGAACGACAGATATACTAAGTTTAAACATCATGTCGGAGGAGACATCATTGATGCAATTGCCATTATCCACTATGACTTTACAGTTTTTATCTTTAATTTTGGTGTAGGTGTGAAAGAGTGAAGTCTTACGTCAATCATCAATTGCAATAAGTTGTGACATTGCATATCTCACCTCGCAGATGAGAGAGGTGTCTACTTTTTGTATACCGTGGATGACAACAGTGTAATTGTCCTCCTCAACAAATTCACTATTATCTTTAACTTGGTGAATTTGGTCAGCCTCGGGTTCAAGCTCATCTTTAGTGATCTCCTCAATAATGGTGATTTTATAAGGACTATAACACTAGGAAGAGATATGCCCATACCCCTGGCATCAAAAACACTTGGTCCCTGGGTGGGACGTAGGAGTATCAGGGATTGGAGGCTTGCCCCTAAAGTCAGGACGAGGTGTAGAAGGACCAAAAGATGGTTGGTTAGTGTTACTTGGAGTCGACCGGGAAGTGGAGTGGTGAGGGGCCGATCCACTGGAAGGTTTGTAGGAAGGTCTAGAATCTTGGTGTCGACTAGGGTGTTGGGGACGAGTCTTCTCATGGTTTAATAATAAGTTGTACATATTTTCAAGAGTAGTGACGCTACCGACAAACAGTTCATTGCGCAGGTCCTCGCGCAACCCGATACGGAATATGGACAGAATTTGAGCGGGGGTAGTAGAGGTCTCTCCCTTGTAGCGAATTAGGTAGTCATCAAAGGTTACAATATATTACTTTACCGGTTTATTGCCTTGGATCAACCTATTCCACATATACAGGAGTTTAGGGAAATACGAGGGAGGCAAATACTTTTGTTTTAGCTCACGTTTCATTGAAGGCCAATTAGTGATGGGATACTTGTTGCGGGATTCCTTAAGACTTTCTAGGTTGGCCCAATATTGACTAGCGTTACCCGTGAGTTTCATTTCAGCAAATCTAACCTTTTTAGCCTCAGATGTGTTTAAAGAAACTATCCATACCCTTGATCCAGTCCAGAAAGAGCTGGGGATCGAGAGTACCTTCAAAGGTTGGGGCATCGAGCTTAATATTTTTCAACAGGGGTGTATCAGGATCGTTATTAAGGTCATGATCATACTGGGGAGCTCGATAAGGGGCGTGGGAGGTGTTCCTCATTCAGTAAGGTGTCTTCCCCATACATGGAAGGAGGCTTAGAAGGTGTGTAAGGTGTATGGTGATTCCTAACTCGATCTAGTGTGTCAAATCGTTACGTTGTTTGGCGACGGAGCTTGGTTGGTCAGCTTGATTTTCTCTAAGTTGTTGACTGATCGTGTTCATTTGACCTACCAACAGATCTAAAGTCCCTTGAATTTGTTCTGGGTCCATCTTATGTCTAAGAGTGACTCAGAACAATACAAACGTGAAAGAAAAATAATATGATAATAGGCAAGTAAATTTTAATGCGTGCAGGATGCGATTTAGATGCTAATCATGTACAAAAAAATTTCTAATAGGCAACTAAATGCAACCATGCTATGATACCATATGATGTAGGACTAAATGTGTATGTTAATGTTTTGCTTTCGAAACTATATGCCTTTAGAAAGAGCAAGAGCAATTAGTCAATTTCTTTGATTTAAATAGTGATTGAAAATAATAAAATAATGATTTAGATCAAACAATATATTACACAACAAAGATTTAGAATGTAAAAATAGCCAATCAAATCAGATTTGCTTAATGTGAGGCTTTTGATAGAAATCTCTAAATTAACATTCAGAATAGTCACTATATAAAATCTGTCTCTCGACTCATTGATGATTGGTGGAAACAGAGAAAGCTTACATAATCTTTATGATGCCACAATTGAAGGAAAACTTAAAAGAGATAAGACTTGGACGAGAGTTCACCTTTGTCAGGAATTGGAATAAAGTCGCCACTGAACAGGAGGGTGTTGTTGGTCAATAGCGGTGCGGAGGGAGAAGAGGATTCTCTCCGCGTAGTATTCAACGGATTGGTCGTTCTCAAGATCATGTCGAAGAACGGCGATCAGAGGATGTCAATTAGCCCTTGATCGTCAAAACAAAGTCGTGATCGTGTTATGGATCACCCATACATGAGGGGACAACAACTTACAAGGTGTTGGAACTTCTTGACAGCTAACGCGGGCCTTGCGGATAGTAAGACAACAAGGGGAGCTTGCTGAAATTTATGGAAAACAAACTGGAACATTTCGGACAACAGGACAATCAAGGAGAATTTTTGAAATTTTTGGACATCAATTTGATCTACTCTTGAACTTGCTGAAATTTATGGAAATGAAGATGCATACTCAGAAATTCTATACTTTGGACACATGGGTATGCGATCTAAAGGCTGTCTAGGCTTGTACCCATATACAACTTCAATAGGACTTAGATCAGTGAAGCGGTTTATAGAATTGTTATAAGCAAATTCAACCGTGGGGAGTTTGGAATCCCAATTTTTTTAATGTATTCACCTAATAAGGATCTCAACAAATTATCTAAACTCTTATTGACCACTTTAGTTTGGCCATCAGTTTGAGGATGAAAGGCTATGGAGAATTGTAGTTGGTGCTCATTTTCATCCAGAGAGTTTTCTAGAAGTAATTAGTGAGCTTGACATCCCTATCAGATACAATGATCTTGGATAAACCATGTAATCTGACGACCTCATTAAAGTACAATTTGACAATATGGGAGGCATCAGATGTTTTAGAACAGGGTAGAAAATGTGCCATCTTGGAGAAATGGTCAACTACGACACATGTCATCATTCCTATAAAACGTCTTGGGTAAACCTAGGACGAAGTCCATGTTGACATATTGCCATGGACAGCTGGGAATTGGTAAAGGGGTATAAAGACATGTGTTCTGTTTTGTTGTTTGTTTGGCTAGTTGACAAGTGTGACACATACTGACCATTTTATCCACATCTTTCTTGAGGTTGGGCCAAAAGAAATGGTACTCTACAGCCTCAATAGTTTTATCACGACCAAAGTGTTCGGCGAGGCCTTCGGCTAATTATGTTTTAAAAATGTTTTTAGTGATAATTTCAACGTGTTGATTTATTCCTTTTATTGTATTTTAACTGTTAATTAATTTACATAATTTATTGAGCCTCATAGCTCACAAGTATTTTTTTACTAACTGTTGTTACAGGAAAGGGAAATGAGAAGATTATTGCAGATTACTTTATACAAGTTATTTCTTATTTTATGTTAATGTTATATTTATTAGTTAGTCTAATTATGAGGTATGAAAACATTTCAAAAGTGGATTTTATCAAGATTTCCTTAATGGCTCTGTAAGAATGTCTTTATTGAAGTTTTAAATTATTAACTGCTTCCATTTATGTATCCAATGAAATATTTTTTGAATATTTTATATGAATCTTCGAATAAATGAATTATATCAGATGTTAAATCAGGGAAAGGTTATGTGATACATGTTATACTCTACAACACTGTTAAATGGTACTATGGGATATTATAAAAGTGGTATTAGAGCATATGTTTAAGGTTCTGAGGATTTAATTACGGAAGCATAAGTGAATTGTCTAAATTGAATTTGATGAATTTATTATAGAGCCTAGGAGAGTGTAGTGTTAGTAATACGTCTAAGTTCATTTGATTTATATGTAAACTTATTTAATTTCAGTCTAGCTTGTATATAAGCATGTGAAAATTTATATCTAAATAGGTGGACATGATTACATAAATGCATAATTATTGATGTAATGCATTGCATATATAATGACTGAAAGAATACCTGAAATGGATGAGGGTCAATCATTTGAAGATCTTGAAAATGAAATGCCAGTGGAAGGCAATATACCCAGAGTAGAAAGTGCACCAGTAATGATTGATTCTACCAATATGATGTCATGGAATATGATGTAACTATATATGATGAATATGATGATGTAAATGATAGAAAAGATGCAATCTATGATGGGATCTGCAACATCTGCTGTTTCACCTGTTGCTGCACCTGTCACTCTTACCACTCATGGCAGTAGTGTAAATGTTGAGGCAGGTGACCCTGTGAGAGTAGAAGTGGATAAACATTAAAAGTTATTTCAGACTTTAAAACCTCCATTGTTTAAGGGAGGAGTGAATGCCAGAAGTGCTGAAGACTGGATCATCAGGATATAGAAAGTTTTAAATGGAATGAAATGTCTTGAAAATAGACGTGTACCATTGACAATCTTTATGCTAGAAGGTGAAGCAGAAAGGTGGTGGAGAGGACAGCAACTGGAGAAGTTCAAAGGTAGATCAGAGGAGCAAATTATGTGGGAAGAATTTGAGTAAATCTTTAGAGTGTTATGTTCTACCATCAGCAAGGCAGGTAATGCAGGAAAGTTTTGTAAACCTTAAGCAGGGAGCAAAGACTTAATTGAAGCTAATGAACAAAAATTGATATTGTTAAAGTTCACCATAAATAGTAAGTGTTAGTGAATTTTGTAGTACAAACATTAAGTTGTATTTGGTTGTTCTCTAGCTAGCTTGCTTACCCACCCAACTTATCAGCATATCTAATGCCTCGATCTAACCCGAAAGCTCAAGTTAATGAGGCGGGAATTGACGGTTGGACAATTATTACTATTTTTTCAATAACAGTAATTACTAAATAGAATAATACCCAAAACATCATTGAATAGCCACTAAAATAATTTTCCAGTCTGAAAGAATTAATTCTTACCTATTCATTTCGATCCTCTTCTTCTGTACACGAACACTTCCTTTTTAGTTATTTAATCCACATAAGATTTACCTGAAATATTCAATTTAATAATTTGAGTTTTTCATAATAAACTTAGTGTACAATTACATTTTATAGTATCATAATTAAACATGCATATAAGTAGTTATGTTCATTTGTCAAAATTTTCATTTAACGTATATATGAATATATATATATATATATATAGATCAAAATTTTATTCCTTTAGAGTTTAGATAAATTTTAGTGGAATAAAGGCTTGATGTTGTTGGTTTTGTAGATAAACTTTATTCACTTAACATTTCATTTATCACAGGAGCATCTCGTTTTGTACTAATGAATGTAAAATCATTTTACATTTTCATTTAAGGTGCACATGTGTTGACTATAAAAAAATAGAACAGAGAAATTTTGAAGAAACTCCTAGTCGGCCCCACACGAAGAACTGAAGCAACTGTTCGCTAAATAATCGTCTGTTCATCACTTATAACGACCAGCAAGAGGAATAAAAAAAAGAGAAAGGATCACGTGGCTTCTTCGTTACTGTTCGACTTCATTGCTTTGCAGGAGACGGAAAGACAACACGCCTCGCTTCTTCAGCTCCTTGTCACTATTCGACTTCGCTTCTTAGGCTCCCCCATTGTTGTTCGTCTTCATTGCTTCGCAGGAGTGCAGAGATTGCACACATCGCTCCTCCAACTCCTTCGTTGCTGTTCGTCTTCGTTGATTTGCAAGAAGTGCAGAGATTGCATCGTCGCTTCTTCGGCTCCCTTGTTGCTGTTTGTCTTCGTTACTTCGTAGGAGGTGCATAGATTGCCCCATCACTTCTTCGGCTTCTTCCTTGTTATCCGATTTCGGTTCACAGGAGGCACAGAGATTGCACGAGTCGCTTCTCCATTCCTTTGTGCATGCCCTAGCCGACCCGATCGGGCTCCCTCTCTCCCTTTGTTATATTGTATATTATATATATATTATAATATAATAATATAAATTTATATATTATATCATAATATATTATATATGTTATATTAAAAATAATATAATATTATGTATATTATAAAAAATAGAAAAAAAAGAGAAGAAAGAATGGATGATGGGATTTTTAAACAGGTGTCAAAGACCTCACGCCGTCAACTTTAAATCCAGCTGAGATGATTTAAAATTTGAAGACCCGCGCCATTGATCTTAGATCTGGGCAGATGGTTTTAAGTTTGAAGACCTCAGGCCGTCGTATTGTGTATCTTAGATCTGTCGTCGGATGGTTCCAATTCGAAGATCCTACGCCATTGACCTTAAGTCCAGGTAGGAAGAAATTTTGGCAAATGCCGTCCCGATTTCTCCCTCGGTGGGGTGGGACGCCGGGAGGTTGCCTAAAATTCCTGGAAAACTATAGGACCTTTTTGGAGCAATTTTAGAGCAGTTAAAATTGGATTTAATTAATCAATTAATTAATTGAAAAAAAATTAATTAATCAAAACTAATTGAAATTAATTGATAGTTAATTATATAAAATTCAGGAGCTATTTAAAATACAAGAGCATTTCAAAATTGAGAGCATTTGGAATTCGAAAGTTTCCAAGTACGAGAACATTTCAAATGAAAATTTTAAATACGAGAACTTTAAATTTTGAGAGTTTTAAAGTATGAGAGTTTTTAAGAATTGAAATTAATACAATTAACTAGAAAATTTTAATTTTTAGTTAATAAATTAATTAGTTAAGCGTGAAACAAAATGCAGGAAAAATAAATATTATTTTTCCACTTATTGACATATATGACTCTCAACCAACTCTCAAATTCTCTAAAATCCTGTACAAAACTCTCTAAACACATGTACACACTGCTCTCCAAACAAACAATTCTACCAACTCAAACAAGTACAGAACAACATTCTGCCAGCACTCCAAGGTCTTTCTTATACGAGCTCCTGTAAATATCTGTGAGCTCCCTAAACTGCTGCAAGTACCACATACCTGTAAACAAGCAGCTAAAAGTTAGCACAATTATAAATGGAGTTAAATGCTGAAAAAAATAAATCTAGCTACTACTGGTAAAACAAAATACTGGAATACAAGTAAAGCAAAGTGCTATAAAAGCTAGTAAAGCAGCAGTGCTGAAAGCCGGTAGAAACAAAGAAACGACAGTGCTAAAATATAGTGACGACTACTGGAGTAGGAAAAATTTATGAGCATAAAATAAAAATAACAACACACTACTAAAAGCTAAACAAAATGCTCACAAGAAAGTTTTAAAATCACAAAATTCAAACCAACTCACAAACCTTTCAAATTCTCTAAGTAACAAATCCTAAACAACTGACATCCTCTCAACAAACACTTAATCAAACTCAAAATCTTTGAGCAGCCTTATTTATAAAAACTTGATTGTAAGACCTACTACCCGACAACTTTCAAAGGAAATCAATTAACCCGACTTTAGGGGAAAGTTTTAGATGAAATTGACCTAACTATTAACCCTCAATTAAAACTCCGGCCACTTTTAATAGAAGTCGTAAATCCGACTTCTAAGAAAAATATTTAGGTAATAAGATAACCCTAGACCCCTCACCCGGGCAGCCTAGTCTACAGGGCTTAGTTGTAAAACCCAAAACTCTGGCCACTTATCTTACCTGGCTAGGTCATAAGACCCATTATTAGGCAACTTCTAAGGAAGCACTAAGACCTATCCAACTGAAATATTCGAGCTACCCTTAGTAGAGGCCGTAAGTCCTACTAACTGGACTACTTTCTAATGAAAGCCATAAGTCCCTACCTCGAATCTAATCACACGGATATCCCTTGTAAAAAATCAAGGCAAAAGCCTCAAGAGAATTTCATCTTTAAACATTGCTTTAAAATACAGTAATTATGGACTAATCTCATGTCAAAAGCATGTAGAATTTCTATCGTAAGATTTTCTACAAAATACACAAATTCATGTGCATCTTAGTCTAAAGAATTAAGTTGTAAGACCCGTTTTCATGCAACTTTCTAAGGGAAATAATAAGACCTACCCCAAATCCAAACAAAAATCCTCGGGCAGCCTTGCTGTAGAGTTAGGTTGTAAGATCCATCTTTGGGCAACCCATAAATAGAGCAGTAAGCCCTATTCCAAATCAAATATATGGGTTACTTTCTACGAAAACCGTATATCTCAACCTAAATCTAAATATCTGGGCTACTTTCTAAAGGAGCCATAAGACCTGCTCCAATCCAAAATCCTGGGTTACTTCTAAACGAAGTCATAAATCCCAAACTAAATCAATTTCTGGATATTCTAATAGATGTAAATCCCAAAACACGCAATAAAATTAAAATTCACATCTAACAACTTCAGTCTACTTGGGATCCCTGAGAGGAGGTTACCCATGATTTCTAATTAGATTCCCTAGATACTATAATCAATGATTGTTAGTGTTGGTAGACTGAAATCTATGATATACCCGGGATGACAGAATCATGGGATTTTGATCGGATTTACCTTCATGTTTTTCAGAATTTAGACTAAATTACCTACAAATTATTTCATTATTAATTGAGAGTTCTTTCGTACGTGTTAAGAGGGGTAATTAACTATGAGTGCTTGGGCTCATGGGAAGTAAGGACCCCAGATCTTTAAACGCTGACACTACCCTCAGAGGAAATTTGATTAACTACAATTTGACTTAAGGGAAATGGAATCTTACGGCTGCAAAGTAGGATTCATGCATTCATGTTATTTTTCTTTAGCTAACAGCATGTATGTCGTGTCCCCAACCAATACCTGTTGGAGAAATTTTGTGTTCCTCAACAGATTGAGATATTTTTTGATCGAGTACGACATAGAAAGTAATATATTATTCCGAAGGTTAAAAAATATTATTTTGTTATGGACTCAATAACAAGACTCATAATTTTAATTTTAACAAAGATTTTCCCCTATTTAATATTTGATTGAATATGATTTATTTTTTTAGGGTATAGATACCCATTGGGGTTTGCCATTTATCACATGAGAATACTTTTGATTAAACTATTGGTTTACTTTTTTAGTCATGAAATCATTGGCTAACATTTTCATTTTAAAATTTATGAAATTCTTTTTCAAAGATTTGGGGTCTTTGGAAATTCTCACGGAGGTGAATTCAACTTTAATCAAAATTTTGAATGAGAGCCAAGGGAAGAAAATGAGAACATATAAGCACTTGATTCTGAGGAATTTTAGAGGTACTCAAACTATCATTTGTTGGACTTACATATTAGAATCTACTTTTTTTGTTTAAGTTGATCATTTTAATTTAAAATTTTGTAGCTTGTATTTTAATAACATATGTTGAAAGAAATGCCCGGAAGGTGAGGGCTTATGAAGTGATTGAAATCAACAATCTTGAATCCTAGAACTAAGGTAAGGACTACTAAGGGGTAGTGCTTCGAACCTAAATCTGACGGAGTACAAGAGACTTATAAACTATACCTCACATGAGACATAATCACCTGGACCTCTAGATTTATTGCCTTACCCAGAAATGGTTACTAGCTAAACCCAATTAATCGGTTTTAAAATCATGCAGTATGGTCTCAATGTATATGAAGAGTAGGGAAGATTTTTTTTTATTTATAGGATTAGACTTACAGCTTAGCTTTGAGGCCAAGATGCCTGACTTATGGGTATGTAAAATGCTGACTCATTGAAATGCTGATTTTTGTTATTTGGTTCTTAAGTGAAAGCTTTTTATATAAAACAAATTGGCAATGCATGATCATTTTAATTTTTAGAAAACTTGACTCCTTGGAAGGGCGAGCTCTGAAAATTCACGCCTCGGCCTCTCCGTGATCCATTTCTTTTTGTTTGTGTCGGGTCGAGGAAAGTTTTAACGAGTTTTAGGTTTCGAGGTAAGATACTATACAGGGATTTCACCCTCATTTTACGAGGACTTTATTATCTGAGTTCAAGTTTCCAATAGGTGCAAGTCCCAATAATTAATTACCCCTCCCAGTAACTAGAGAAAACTTTCAATTAAGGCTAGTCGTCGAACATATATGTGGTATCCATAGTAGCAGTAGCATTTGATATTGAAAATTGAAATTTTATAACCACACACCTAAATCGGATGATGGCGGGAATGATGATGAACCCGATTAATATAGTATGGTTTCGTCGTCCTGGAATCATGATCCCTAGTCTACTTAGATAGAGGAGGTAGTCGACCTAACCTAACCGAAGGATCCTTGTCGATAGCTATGGGTTGCTTTGTCCAATGGTACCTTATAGACTTGGGGTAAATGTTTGTCAAATGGAACAAATTTAAGTTCACCTTAGCTAACAAAGAGCTTTGTGCCTTATCAGTTTTATCCTATTGATTCATTACTCAAGGATTTAAAACTGTTGGGGAACATATGGGCTCTGACCATGACTATAATTTAGTGGTACTATCTGGCGGCAAAACCATCCGGTCAAAGAGTCTCAATCATAATCATTTACCTATGGTGTCATTTGGCAGCAAAATCACCGGTTAGAGGACATATGCCACATTCTTACTAACAACCAATGTTTAAAATTGCGTATTCGAGTATTGAGGCGTTTTTGATTTGTGAGGCGAGGCATAAGCCTCAAGGCGTTTTGAGGCGTAAGCCTCAAAATCAAAAGATTGCGTAAACATAAAATGATAAATTTTTATATACTAATGAGTGAATAATATAAAACATAAAAAATCATAAGATATGAAGTGAAATAAAAATATCCCAATAATAAGACAACATGAAATATAGCTCAACTCAAAATTTTATCTTTCCCAAATCCCAGTATTCTTTTCATTAACATATAATTCCAATTTCTAAAAATAATTAGCAATGACATATCAGTATATCACATAAGAACTTATAAGTCATCAGCACTGTCATCACTAAGGGGTTCTTCATTTGAATCATCATTATGATGAACTTCTCTCCCCCCTTCCTCCTCTCCTATAGAGTCTAATGTTGGGCATTTGCTTCAAGATTTATGTAAGTTTTAATATATATATATATATATAGGCGCAAGCTTCATAACAAAAACTCGAGGTGTAAGAATCGAGACGTTTTTTATTGGAATTGCGCAAAGGCGGGCCTCAAGGCGAGCCTCATATTGCGCAATTTTAAACCATGCTGACAACTGATGATTTGTGAATGAATATTAATGATATTCTCAACTAGACATTCGCTGTTTGTGAGCTGAAGCAATTTTCAAACTTGTCCACCTCGATAAACTGTTGCTGAAAGTGGATGAATTTTGCTACCTTTATTCGGGTTCTACCTTGTCCTTTCCTTTAATTGAAATTGCGTTCATCGTAATATGATATAAGCTAAAACTAAACAAGATAGACAATTTAAAAACAATATGTAATTATCATAAAAAGTTTATTAATACTCATATACTAGTCTACTATATTACTTGAAATCCTCACATATGAAATATCTGAATTAACATCTGATTTATTCGTCTGTAAAATATTTAATTAGAAATAGAACTTTAGTTAAATATTGGAGCTTCAAACATTAATAATGTTTCATAAAAGTGTATACAAATATCATTTTGGTAACTATTTGTGGAATTTTTTTATTGGCTACATATATCATATACCGTTCTTCGTTCAGCTTTAGGATGTATCATGTTTGTGGAAGTGGTTTATTGCTATCATAAGCTCAAAAGCTATTTGTCGAGGATCCTTTTGCATACATATGAGCCCAGCTTGGTTGTCCTAACTTTACAAATCATCATATACATCTTAAATAAAGGACCTTTTTTGCCTCCAAATGGATTTTACTTTGTCGACATACCTGCTCAGGTTTTCACATTATCAACCTATTCTTATACATGTTCTTTTTGAAGCATTATATTTAATTTTTTCAGTGGTGGTATTAATTGTGAATTTGTGATCATAATGTTGTTGGATTCATGGGGATTTAGGATTATAGAGTTGGTGGTTGTTACGGAAGTAGAGGAGCTGGTGTGGGAAGGCTAGGTCATTGACTATTGGATGCTCTGGTTTCGTTATAGATTAATAATAAAGAGATGAATTTGTGAATAGCTTTTGATGTCTTTCTTGGTGTATGAATTCAAGTGTATGCATACACATGATATACAATCTATCATGATAATTACAAATCAAATGTGTTTTTGCAAATCATTAAGATCAGGGAATTAAATATGACAATCTATTATTGGTAATAATAGTAATTGATATTACGAATTGTAGTAAATCAAATGAGTTATTTTAAATATCTAAAATTAGGAAACCAATAAGGGAACATATTATTGACAATGATTGTAAATTACAAACTTGGCATGTTATTTATATCATCAACAGGCAGAGATTTAGATTTTAATTGATGTGCCAATGAGGTATGTTGGAAGATGGAAAATAACAAGAGGGGGATATTTGAAAAGAAATATAGAGACAATTGTGAGTGATAAAAGATAAAAAAATGGCAAGTGATGACTTGCTATGAGAGTGAAGGATGAGAAAAAAGATAAAAGTTGGATGCGGGCTTCGAAAATTTGCGTCCCAGCCTCTACGCTAACCCATTTTCTCTCTTCGGGTCGTCGAGTAGAGTTTTAGCACTTAAGTTTTTAAGCAAAATTTTAGAAGGCAGATTTAGTTTTAGATAAGACATTACCCAGAGATTTTGCCCTCATTTTGTGAGAACTTTATGATATGAGTCCAGGTTTTTAATTGGTGCAGGCCCCTATAGTTAATTACACCCTCTTTTATGCTTTAAATATTTGATGATTTATTATAAGTTTAAATATTTAAATTTTGATATTTTTTAAAATTTCAAATTTATAGACACTTGGGAATTTGGGAGGCATTTTTAGATATTTGAGGTTCCCTCCGGTTGAGACCTTCTGCCAACATGACCATCATTGGGATTTCTATTGGCAATTTTATCTTATTGGTTAAACTTTGTCGACTCTGTCTACTTGCTGACAGATGATCGGGTTCGTCGTTAGCTTTATGCTTTTATTGGTGAATTTTTTTTTGTATTAGACCTTGAGGGCCTAATATGAAAGTATAAAACAAATATCTTGGCTGATGTTGCGATTATATATTACTTTAACGGTTAGAGCCGAGTCAATTCCTATCTATTAAGTTCTTTTCTTGACCCGCACAACATCTTCAGACGTCACGTATGTGCATCATCACGCTCGTCGGGGCATGAGGAGGGAGCATTTCAATATTTAAATATAATTGTTTGTGCTAAGTGTTTGTCGCTAAAGTTTGCGCAAAACACCTTATGTCCGCTTATACAAGTGTTGTAGATCCGGTGGCGTGGTGTTGTACTTTGTTTATTGCACATCGACAATACTTTTAATTTGTCTTGTCTTTTGCCAGTTGTTAGTCATCTATGCATTCATCTTGCGGTAAAGTATTTTTGTAGGTGAATACATATTACGATGTATCATGAGTCTTTCACTTATCACTTACATGTGAACTAATTTACCTGATGTGACAGTCTGACATCACAAATTTACTGCCTTGTTTTATTAGTGCCTGCAATTTTTACTAAGGATTCCTTGCTTCTTATAGTTGAATTGTAGCGTAGCATTATGGGTCGCTCGTTGTCTCTTGCGAGTGAGCTATTATGCATTATAAGCTTTATTGATTTGTTTGTTGATGGTATATTATCAACGAACATTTAGAAATCACCAGCTCAACTTGTAGGTAGAACGTTGCATGCATTGCAAACCTTCCACTGTTATGTGTGGGCGAGCTGCGTTGAATACAAATCTTCTAGCGCCACCTATAGATATTTGCATTTACTATATTTCCTCTGCATCTTATTTGTAGATAGCATGCTGGGTGTATGACGAGTTTCCAAGAGGTGTTTACAAGTGCTTGCATTTGCTACACGTCATTCGTATTTGCTTGCAAGAAGATTAGCATTTTTTTTTTAACATTGAATGTTGTTGATTGAGGTAGTGTCGTAACATTCATTGTAAGATGCGTTGTGTTTATTTGAATTCATCATATGTCTCATATCAGACTCATGATCCCTAGTCTATATGATTAAGTTGTAAGACCCGTTATCGGGCAACTTCTAAATTAAGTCGTAAGATCCACATTTTATGAAAATTCCTAAATAAATTGTAATGACCCTAAAACCCAAACAATCAAATTTAAACTTATGGACATCTTAGTCTAAAAGGATTAAGTTGTAAGACCCGCTTTTTCAGGCTATTTCCTAAGGGAAGTAATAAGTCCTACCCAAATAATTAAAACTTTCGAGCAGCCTTGCTATAGAGTTAGGTTGTAATACCCATCCTTGGGCAACTTATAAATAGAGCAATAAGCCTCATTCCAAGTTAAATCCCTGGGTTGCTTTCTACGAAAGCTGTAAGTCCTAATCTAAATATAAATACTTGGGCTACTTCCTAAAGAGTTCATAAGTTCCGCTCAAATCCAAACTCCTGGGTTACTTGTAATATCTCGTTTCCTTACTGTTCCTCTCTGATTTGGATTTTCCTCCCAGAATCGTCCAGGCCGATCAGTGCATTGAACAGCTGATTTCTGGTGTGTTTTCTGGAAGGATTTCTGCACAGATCGTCCAGGCCGATCGTGAGATCGTCCAGGACGATCGTACTGTAGAAATGATCGGCCAGACAATAGCCCTGAGTGAGGTCCAGGACGATCTGGTTTTGGTCGGATCGTCCCGGGACGATAGCTCGATCGGCCAGGCCGATATGAGTAAGTTATAAGGAAAATCAGCTCGTTTTGAGGAGAGAGAAAATCAAAAGTTAAAAATCAGATATTTTGTAGAGAGAGAAAGAGAAAGGAAGAAAAGAGAAAAGCTGGTTTTTGGAGACCGCGGAGCGCTTTTCGTCCGACGCTGCTGTTGGGAAAAGTGAAGATCTCGTGGTAAGGACTCCGAACCCTGTTTCTGTTTTCAGAGATGTTGTGTTTCGACCTAGTTGTGATCTGTTTTGTGTTTTCGTAGTCGACTTTTCGACATGGTTTTGATTTGACACAACTTCCACCGCACAACTTTTAGTATGTTATAGATATGATTATTGTACACGATTTGACTGTATTCTACGAAGATTTTACCGGTCGAAATTGATTCTACGTGATTTTAATCGAATAGAAAAATATCAGGACCTGATTTGATTTGGATTCTATAGATCGATAGTCTTGTATTGACGCTATAGATATTCTATTGTAATTTGGAAAGATTTGGAAACTGTGTCTTTTTGCAGGATTTTTGTGTAAATTTGACCGACTACCGTTATGCTGCCCGATTTTCGTACGATTCCTGAATTGTATGAGATTGATAGATTGAACTGATATGCATTGATTATGGATATGATTGCTTTAATATTGACTATTGAATTGCTTATTGATTGAATTGACTATTGATACTGATCGCAAGTGGAACCTGGTTGAACATTGGTGGAGATTGATATTGATACCTGTACAGGATGGTGGGCCGACGGGATTTCCTTTAAACATTGATTATTGATTATTGAAGGGAGATATAAGGAGTTTATTGATATGCCGACGGGCGAAAAGAGTGACGACTCTTATTGATTGAACCAATGTATTATCTACAACAGCAATATGGATTCTACAACAGCAACATGACCAGTAGATTGTACTTGTTCAGTATATAGTATTGAATTGCATGTTTACTGTATTGATTTACGGATCTATTGCTTTATCGACTTCTGCTTTATTGAGTTTGATTGGATTTACTAGATCGTACGATTGCATTGATTTCACTGATTGACTTCTGTGCATCGACATTGAGCATTGATATAGAAATGGATGGATATAGATATTGCATTGATAGCATGGACATCGCACTACCGCCTATAGATTTATTGTATTGCTGCCTATAGACTTATAGATTCACTGTTGCAACTGTTCTACACCGTATTGACTGATTTATAGATTCCTTGTCTCGTATCGCTTTTCTCATTTGATTTCATTGATTAGATCGTATTGATTTGACCGTATTGATTTGATTGACGGACGATGATTGATTGAATTGATTTATCGAATTGCCTGCCGCTGCATTGATTGGTTTTATTGACTATTGATTTCCGCTGCATAGACTCATTGACCATTGACTGATTTGGATTGAATAGATTGACATGCATATTGATAGCATTGCCGTGCTTTGATTTCAGTTATAGGTATTAGGTGACCTGCTGGGCTTTGTAAAGCTCATTATATGTGGTTGATATTTTCAGGTCAGGGCTCGGGAGCAGGAGATAAGCATTGATCCAGATCTACAGGTTTTAGTGCTTTTGTTAGATTGATGATTCTTTTGTACTCAGGACAGGATAGTTTCCTTTCTTGTATTGATAGTGTAGTTCCTGAGTAATGTACATGATGTTTTGTGATATGAATCGACAGATATATTGAAGTTTTAAATTTTATAGATGTTTGATAGAATGCTTACTGAAGATTGATAGATAACTCTGGTAAATTGTTTGGCTATTGATCGACATTCTTTCCGAGTTAGATCTTGGGGCGTGACAAGTTGGTATCAGAGCAATGTTATTGGAAGAATGGATTGTTACCAGAGTTGTAGGTTTTGATTGAGAGATTGGGTAGATTGGGTAGCTTTAAGAGCTTCATTGGCATACATCATTGCATGTGTGTATCATTTGTTTTGAATTGTACAGGTGAAAAGATATGGATCCTCCAGCAGAATCCAGTGTACCGAATGAGCAACACAGCGCATCTCCAGTACCGTCAGAGAGTATGATGCAGTTAGCTACTGCGATTGCACATGTTATGGGAGATGCTCAGAGCAAGATGAGTGGGAGCAAAGAGGAAGAAGTTGACAGACATTTACAGATGTTCCACAAGCTGAAGCCTCCGTTGTTCAAAGGGGCTGTAGGACCACAGGCTGCTGAGGATTGGATAATGAGGATAGAAAAGATTTTTGATAGTATGCAGTGTCCGGGGAACAGAAAAGTACCTTTGGCAGTATTCATGTTGGAGAGTGAGGCAGAGAGATGGTGGATTGGACAGCAGAGAGAGAAATTCCAGGGGAAGACCAATGCTGAGATCACCTGGGATGAGTTTACTGCAGTATTCAGGATGTGGTTTGTACCACCGTCAGCTCAGCGACAGATGCAGGAAGCTTTCATGAGATTGGAGCAAGGCCGCAAGTCAGTGATGCAGTACGAGTCCGAGTTTACTGCACTTGCGAGGTACGCTGCTCACTTGATTCCTACTCCTGAAGACAAGTGTTATAGATTCCTACACGGGTTGAACAGAGAGCTGAGGCAACCACTAGTACCTTTCCGGATCCATGAGTTTTCTGAGCTAGTGGAGAGGGCCCGATTGATAGAAATTGAGTTGACGACACCAGTATCGAGGTACGAGGATACCAGGAGGAGAAGAGATGAGGTACGACGAGATGATTCCAGAGATAGAGAGAAGAGAAGCAGGTATGAGGGTTCGAAGGGATCTGCATCGGGATCTGCGTCACGATCAACATCGATAGTATCATCTGGTGGTTCTGGCACGTGCGTTCACTGTGGTAGACGACATGCAGGTCAGTGCTACCTATTGACGGGTCAGTGTTTTCACTGTGGACAGCAAGGACACAGAGCAGCAGAGTGTCCTCAGAAAGGACTGGGTGGAAGGACTGATACGGGTACAGGACAGCAGAGGACTGTTGCCTCGAGGGCCTACAGTGAGAGATCAGCAAACAGGATTGATGATAGGACTGTCAGAGATTAGAGGGAGACAGTTGCGCCACGACCTCCAGTGGTGCCACGCATCTACAGTCTACAGAGTTTACAGCATCAGGATCAACAACGACCAGAAGATTCTACTGGTAAGATTGATTTGACTAACCGATTGATATTGACATATGTACATTGCATATTGACATTTGATTGATTGCATTGTGTGTTCTGTATGGATTTCGACGAGTTTTGTTTTGGATTTGGTTTTCGATCGATTTGTTTTGCGTTGTTTTTGCTTCGTACCTTTAGGGATATGTCGGGACGACATTTTTCTAAGGTGGGGAGATTGTAATATCTCGTTTCCTTACTGTTCCTCTCTGATTTGGATTTTCCTCCCAGAATCGGCCAGGACGAAGTTTGGATCGTCCAGGCCGATCAGTGCATTGAACAGCTGATTTCTGGTGTGTTTTCTGGAAGGATTTCTGCACAGATCGTCCAGGCCGATCGTGAGATCGTCCAGGACGATCGTACTGTAGAAATGATCGGCCAGACAATAGCCCTGAGAGAGGTCCAGGACAATCTGGTTTTGGTCGGATCGTCCCGGGACGATAGCTCGATCGGCCAGGCCGATATGAGTAAGTTATAAGGAAAATCAGCTCGTTTTGAGGAGAGAGAAAATCAAAAGTTAAAAATCAGATATTTTGTAGAGAGAGAAAGAGAAAGGAATAAAAGAGAAAAGCTGGTTTTTGGAGACCGCGGAGCGCTTTTCGTCCGACGCTGCTGTTGGGAAAAGTGAAGATCTCGTGGTAAGGACTCCGAACCCTGTTTCTGTTTTCAGAGATGTTGTGTTTCGACCTAGTTGTGATCTGTTTTGTGTTTTCGTAGTCGACTTTTCGACATGGTTTTGATTTGACACAACTTCCACCGCACAACTTTTAGTATGTTATAGATATGATTATTGTACACGATTTGACTGTATTCTACGAAGATTTTACCGGTCGAAATTGATTCTACGTGATTTTAATCGAATAGAAAAATATCAGGACCTGATTTGATTTGGATTCTATAGATCGATAGTCTTGTATTGACGCTATAGATATTCTATTGTAATTTGGAAAGATTTGGAAACTGTGTCTTTTTGCAGGATTTTTGTGTAAATTTGACCGACTACCGTTATGCTGCCCGATTTTCGTACGATTCCTGAATTGTATGAGATTGATAGATTGAACTGATATGCATTGATTATGGATATGATTGCTTTAATATTGACTATTGAATTGCTTATTGATTGAATTGACTATTGATACTGATCGCAAGTGGAACCTGGTTGAACATTGGTGGAGATTGATATTGATACCTGTACAGGATGGTGGGCCGACGGGCTTTCCTTTAAACATTGATTATTGATTATTGAAGGGAGATATAAGGAGTTTATTGATATGCCGACGGGCGAAAAGAGTGACGACTCTTATTGATTGAACCAATGTATTATCTACAACAGTAATATGGATTCTACAACAGCAACATGACCAGTAGATTGTACTTGTTCAGTATATAATATTGAATTGCATGTTTACTGTATTGATTTACGGATCTATTGCTTTATCGACTTCTGCTTTATTGAGTTTGATTGGATTTACTAGATCGTACGATTGCATTGATTTCACTGATTGACTTCTGTGCATCGACATTGAGCATTGATATAGAAATGGATGGATATAGATATTGCATTGATAGCATGGACATCGCACTACCGCCTATAGATTTATTGTATTGCTGCCTATAGACTTATAGATTCACTGTTGCAACTGTTCTACACCGTATTGACTGATTTATAGATTCCTTGTCTCGTATCGCTTTTCTCATTTGATTTCATTGATTAGATCGTATTGATTTGATCGTATTGATTTGATTGACGGACGATGATTGATTGAATTGATTTATCGAATTGCCTGCCGCTGCATTGACTGGTTTTATTGACTATTGATTTCCGCTGCATAGACTCATTGACCATTGACTGATTTGGATTGAATAGATTGACATGCATATTGATAGCATTGCCGTGCTTTGATTTCAGTTATAGGTATTAGGTGACCTGCTGGGCTTTGTAAAGCTCATTATATGTGGTTGATATTTTCAGGTCAGGGCTCGGGAGCAGGAGATAGGCATTGATCCAGATCTACAGGTTTTAGTGCTTTTGTTAGATTGATGATTCTTTTGTACTCAGGACAGGATAGTTTCCTTTCTTGTATTGATAGTGTAGTTCCTGAGTAATGTACATGATGTTTTGTGATATGAATCGACAGATATATTGAAGTTTTAAATTTTATAGATGTTTGATAGAATGCTTACTGAAGATTGATAGATAACTCTGGTAAATTGTTTGGCTATTGATCGACATTCTTTCCGAGTTAGATCTTGGGGCGTGACATTACTTCTAAAGGAAGTCATAAATCACAAACTAAATTAATTTTTGGGTATTCTAATAGATGTAAACCCCAAAACCCAAACACTCACTAAAACTAAAATTCACATCTAACTGCTTTAGTCTATTCGGGATCCCTGAGATGAGGCAACTATGCCTGCTAATCAGATTCCCTGGATACTACGGTCAATGATTGTTAGTGTTGGTAGATTGAAATTGCGGTATACATGAGACGATGAAACCCTGGGATCTTGATCGGTTTTACCTTCAATTTCTTCATAATTGAGACTAAATTACTTAAAAATTATTTCATCCTTAATCGAGAGTTCTCTCTTACGTGTTAAGATGACTAATTAACTATGTGTGCTTACGCTCATGGGAAGTAAGAACCCCAGATTTTTAAACCCTGACACTACACTCAGGAAAAATCTGCTAAATTACAATCTTACTTAAGAGAAATGAAATCCTATAACTGCAAAGCGAGATTCATGCATTCATGCCATTTTTTCTTGAGCCAACAGTTCTACAGGCCCATAGGCATACCTTTCAGGAGGCAGGGATCTACGGGGCTATATACGCCGCACTTTTTGACTATGGGCGTATTTCTCCTTGTTGGGCCAGTGGTTTTTCTATTTGGCCTGCTCAATCTTTTATTTTCTATACATTTAATTTGGCTGTATTTTTTCTTGTTTGCATTTTTTTTTTTGTTATTTTTAATGTGTTAGAATGGAACTTTGTACAGTTATTTACAACATCTTTGGTCTAAAATAAGCGGAAACTTGAAATTTTTATTATACTTCAATTCGTCTAAATTGTATTTGTAGCCATTTTTTTCTTGATAAATTTCCAATCTTTCTTCTGAGAACTTGTGTCTTATGTGCTCGTTGCTATATGCGGTTTGTGTTGGTAGCTTGACTTGTTTTGTTTCTTAACATTAACTATGAGCATTTCTGTTTTTCTTAATAAGTTGATTTTTTATTCATTCTTCTGTGCAAATAGGATTTGAGGAAATTGAATATGAAGAAGAGCTTGATGCTTGTGAGAAGGAAGGTGTAAAGTCAGATGATGGCAAAGCTAATGCAAATATTCCAAAACTTGAGCATAATCATTTATCAGAAAGCATTTTACCCGTCACTCCTTTCCCTTCTTGCAGGTTGACATCCATATGTATATTTTCTTAGTAATTTTCTGTTTTCTTCCTCGTATCTGATTATAAAAGATTTCCTTAAATAGGTCTTCTGTTAAATTGCCATTTCTCTCAAGTGGAAAACCTCCTCGGTCTTCTACTCTTTCATTAATGAACAGATCTGAAAATGAACAAGCAGAATGCAAGTCTGACCAGATTTTTCATGATGATGATACTTCTGAAGATTTAAGAGTCAACTCTTCACCTTGTACCGCTGTGAAGACTGCTTCTCCCAATGGGAAAAGAGTTTCTTTACCACTCAATGGATTTGGGCTGTCTCCCAACCTTAAGGGTGGCCGGAAACTGATCCTCAAATCTATTCCTTCATTTCCATCTCTCACTACCGATGCTCCCAATAGCACTCAAATCAATTCTTCTGTATTGAGTTGAGGTACTCTTTAGCTTTATTGCTTCCAACTCTTTTTGCTTATCGTCAACCTATAACCATTTTCTTACCGTTTTTGTTCAGGCAGCTTGAATATGGAGGCTATGTTTTAATTGAATTCTCTTAGGCTGGAATAGCACGAATGCGTCTGTTGTTAGAATTTGTTAATTACTGAGCTATGTACTTTGTAATCTGACGCTTTTTAATCCTTTCTACATGTGTTGCTATTGTAATACTGTAAGGGGAGCCTGATATGATTCCTCATGTTATGGTTAACCATGAATGTGGTTTAAGAAAGCAATGATGAGGATGCTTTATGGCATGCATATCATCGCAGGATCTCTACTATTTATAATTTAATTTTGGACTGTAACTTTCTGGTTTTCTTGACAGGTTTAAGGGACTCTAAAGACTTTTCTACATCTTTGTAAAATTTATTTTCACCCATTAAGATGATGTCAGGTTGAAGTTATTTTCATAGTTTTTAAGGAACGTAGTGTTAATATTCCAAGTGATTGCTGGCGTTTTGTTTGTTTATTTCTTGAGTTGTTTCTGTATGTCTGAGCACTATTTCTCTGTGGCTATTTCTGATTGTTATATTGCTTTGCTGGCAATCTTTCTATTAGATGAGCTTATGCAACTTTATAATACAGACAGTTTTGCATATTTACATGGAAAATCAATGATAATATGATTTAGAATTCAGCATAAATATTAGGTGTGTCAATTTTGGGTCACGTGTTGAATTCGGGTCAAACCTGAAATTGATCTAACACTATTTGGGTCACCCAAATCCGACCTGCTTTTGTAAATGGGTCGGTTTTTTGAACCTGAACCCGACCCGCTTTGGATTCGGGTCAACTAGACACAGCCTGAATGACCCTGTGTGATAAAAAAATTGCTAGTTTTTGGGTCAAAAAACGGGTCAATTTCTATTTTTGGGATAAAAAATGAGTCAATCGGGTCAAAAATGGGTTTTTGGGTGCTGAATTCTACATTGTAAAAGTTCTATTTATATGTTTTTTTAATCTTAAAATTAAAAAGTTGTTGAAAAATATAATTTCTTTATATGTACTTATAGCAAAATTATTATGACCTGATAGTTGTTCTGGTGGTTATATGCTATGTTTTTTTTTTTGGTTTGTGGGCTTAGCGAATGGATTGCAGTTTCTATAGGTGCAGCATTGTCCTTGGTTTCGGTAATCACCTCGCCTACTCTATTTCCTTCCTAATGCAATGATTTTGGTCCATTTAGTTGGCTAATCCTGCAGTTAGCCGGAATGATGAGTATCTTGTCATTTTGCATGACTATGTTCTCAGGCTATTTTGATGGGCATCTAGAAATATATAAAATAAATAAGGATAAATGGAAGTATTCGATATAATACATGAAAGAGGTTGACGTGTGAAGTATAATTATAATTTGTTATTATGGAGATTTCTGCGTGATTTGATTTATTGATTTTCTTATTAATGGTCTAGGTTCATCGCCTGTTGCAATCATGTTAAAATAAAAGAACTGTACGTGTAATACTTTATTTTTCTGCTGTTGTCCCACCTACTGCACTGCTTCGGATCCTCATCTTTTTCAAACTATTGTTTTCTTATATTTTTTTAAAAAGTAAATTTTTAGTAATTTTATTAGAAAATTATTTTAAGAAATAGTAAAAATATCATCCCAAACTAAATCCAATTTTCCTCATAATGCTGTGAAGCAACATATAACTCAATGCAGCCTCCTCCCTTAGACCATCTCGAACTGAAACGCCTAACATTCTTGTGGCTTCCGCCATTTGCTCTAGCTGATTGCAAAAAAAAAAAATGCTATTTGTGTGAGATTGAACAGTGAGACGTCAATATCTTTTCCACTTTTTTTTTTGTGTTAGAAAATGGAGTTCGGTTGGAAATAAGTTACTGCATTTTGAAGTATTATTATATTTTGAAGTCAAAATTGAGTTTTTGGGTTGGAGATAGACCTTAGTGCACAACATTTTCTTCAATAACATTAATAAGATTATTTAAAAGCTGGCTGTAACATCATGATATATTGTAATGAAAAGCACCACACGGCATAAATTTCTGGATGCGTATGATGTTAGGATTGAGAATGATATATTTGAAATATACATATACGAAAAAATAAGACCTCTAAGATATACCAAAAGTTATTAATTTCAGATGAAAGTGGAAAAGATCTACTAACAAAGAAGCTGCTACTATGATCATAATGAGCAAATCAAAAAGTATTTGCAAAATTTTATCCAAATATCAAATGCACCAACGCACCATAAACAAGAAAATTCTTGAATAATATTAAAGAAATATTATCTCGCATAAGGAGAAGCTTTCTTCTCACATAGAGCAATCATGTCTCCCCAAACCTCAAAGAATCCTAGTCGCCGGAAAAATTATTTGGTGATCCTCGGATCGTCGGGGAGCTACGTTGCATCATTTCATTGACGTCCGTATTAGAGCAACACACTTAAATATCTTATGTTACCTGTTATGTAGCTAACTATACACCTAGTCTACCTATTTATACTTTCTGTATCTCATTAGTTGGTAACAAGAAAATAATCTACTTTCCTTTCTCTGTATTAATTTCACTATCTGTTCTCCTTCTTTTCTCTAATACAAGAAACTCATACCGAGAGTTTCTACATGGTATCAGAGCAGATCACTGATCTTGGGCGTCCATGGCTTCTTCCGCTACATCTCACGAGGCAGGATCACATACGACATCCTCGTCTTCCACGCCGACTCTCTCTTCTTCTTTAAAATTTGTGCTATCCAATCTCAAGAACGTGGTTCAAAATCCCCTCTCACCGGACAATTATCATCTCTGGCGTTCTCAGATCTTGAAGATATGTCGAGCAAATGGGTTCTTACCATTTCTTGATAGCTCTTTACCGATTCCGGAAGAACGAACCGTCTCTGCAGATGGCAGTTCAACGAACAATCCGGCGTATGATCAGTGGCTTCTCACCGATCAAAACCTGTCCTCCGCAATCTGTTCAACAATTTCCTCCTCTATTCTACCATATGTTCTGCATCTAGATAGCACGGCCGAAATCTGGCAACTGCTTCAAACTAGATTTCAAGCTCCAAATCGTTCTAGGATGATCCAATTAAAGAACGAGCTCTACAATATATCTCTCAAGAACTCTACGATGCTTCAGTATCTGAATGAGGTAAAAACGTTGGTAGATAATATTACGGCGGCTGGATCTAAAATCGATCCTGAAGAAATTATCTTGCACATTCTTAACGGTTTGCCTTCGACGTATCAATCGTTTAAAACATCTATACGTACAATGGTAAATCCGTTAAGCCTCGATCAATTTTACTCACTGTTAATAAGTGAAGAAATTCACAACGCCGTGGACACCGCTCGCTCTGTCTCCTCAACCGACTCAAATCAGGCTCTATTCGTCAGCAGAGGACGTGGTCGTCGTCCAAGAACCAGACCACCCTTTAATCCCAACAAGCCATCCGATAAATCTTCCTCTGCTTCTATACAATGTCAAATTTGTCTCAAAAGAGGTCATGCGGCAAATGACTGTTGGCATAGATCCAATCTTCAGTATGCACCGAGAATGGAAAAACAGCAAAACACGGCTCTTCTCTCGAATTCAAATCAATCTCACACAGATTGGTTTCTTGATTCAGGAGCATCGTCGCATCTCACCAGATCGCTAGACAATCTCTCCATTTCTTCACCATATCAAGGGTCAGACGGTATTGTCATAGGCGACGGGAGCTCGGTCAGCATCGAACACTCTGGTCGTGGCTTGCTACCGACTCCCTCTCGTAAGCTCAACTTATCTCATATCCTTCACACTCCCGCTCTTAAATACAATTTATTATCTATTTCTCAGTTAACTCGAGATAATAATATCTCAATTACATTTGATCCGAGTGGGTTTGTATTTAAGGATATGCAGACGCATCAAGAGCTTCTTCGGGGACCATGTCGTGAAGGCCTCTACCCGTTGCGTGCTCCGATCGCCTCCATTCAGCCGACCGTCTCCAGTAAACCTACAGCTCTACAAACTTCTGTTCGGAAGTCCCCTCCGTGGCATCAAAGATTGGGTCATCCCAATCAACGCATTTTAACATCTATTGCTTCTTGTAATAAACAACTTCACATAGATACTGCTGTTCATTCTTGTCATTCTTGTAATAAGTCTAAGAATCATAAACTTAGCTACAATCATTCTTCTATTAGACAAAATTCTATTCTTGCTTTAATTCATACGGATGTTTGGGGTCCCTCTCCCACTATTTCTAACACCGGTTACTTATATTACGTGATTTTCATAGACGACTACTCTCGCTTCACTTGGTTTTATCCCATACGAAGTAAATATGAAGTCATGAACATCTTTGCTGAGTTCAAACTTCAAATCGAGAATGCTACCTCTCAAAGAATTAAAAGCATTCGTACTGACAGCGGAGGAGAATACTCAAGCACCGCGTTTTTAAATTTCCTCAAACAACATGGAATATCCCATCAAGTGTCTTGTTCCTATACACCTGAACAAAACGGTGTCGCTGAAAGAAAGCACAGACACCTAGTTGAAACAACTCGTGCCATGATGGACACGGCTCATATTCCGTTACAATATTGGCCCGATACAATGCTCACTGCTATTTTTCTCATAAATTGCATGCCCTCTTTCAATACTAACAATTACTCTCCTCTTGAATTATGTTTTCACAGGAAACCGGACTATAAGGCACTGAGAGTATTTGGGTGTGCATGCTTTCCTCATACTCCGTCTCAATTCCGGAATAAGCTGCAACCTAAAGCAAATCTTTGTGTGTTTTTGGGTTACTCCCTAAAATCAAAAGGTTACAAATGCTTGGATCCAATCACTCACAAAATTACAATTTCAAGAAACATTCAGTTTGATGAAAATTATTTCCCGTTTCTCATAGTTAACCAACCCACAAATTTCTCTCAGCAAGAACCGTCACCACTCTTTTTAACTCCTCATTCTTATACTCAGCCATCTACATGCAATCTAAAGACACAGGTCTGCTCTACGACGTCTTCTGATCCTGTTCAAGAATCTGAACCCACTCTGCCGCAAGCAACTATTCAAGATAATTCGGTTCAGCCTACCCAACAACAACCGATCATTGGTCATCCTATGCAGACTCGGCAGAAAACAGGCTCTCTCAAACCATTAATTCGCCTCAACCTGTTGCATAAAATCGAAGCCTCTTTACCAGATCATACCCCCTCGTCTTTCCAGGAAGCTAACCGCCACAAAGAATGGAGAGATGCTATGGCATCTGAATTCTTTGCTCTCCAAAAACAAGGTACTTGGAGTCTCGTTCCAAAACCAAATAATAAAACTATTCTTGGCTGCAGGTGGACTTATCGAACTAAGCTCCATGCCGATGGAACGATTGCGAGATACAAAGCTCGTTTGGTTGCTCAAGGAAACAATCAAGAATTTGGATTGGACTATACCGAGACGTTTAGTCCAGTGGCAAAAATCCCCACGATACGTGTTCTTCTCACCGTAGCTCTTCACCATGACTGGATGGTTCATCAACTCGATGTTGCCAACGCATTCTTGCACGGAAGTTTAACAGAAACGGTGTATATGAAACAACCTATCGGCTTCGCTGATTCTTCTTACCCCGATCACGTGTGCTTACTTCACAAAGCAATTTACGGTCTAAAGCAAGCACCTCGCCAGTGGTATAACACGTTTACTTCTTATCTCGTATCTCTCGGCTTCATTCAAAGTAACTCCGATCCCTCTTTCTTTATCTTTCGCAAAAATAAGATTCAAATTTTTCTATTAATATACGTCGATGATATTCTTCTCACGGGTAATGATCCTTCTACCGTCCATAATATAATTCAACTGTTAAATAGCAAATTCACTATGAAGCATCTCGGTAAGGTTCACTCGTTCCTTGGTATTCAAATTCAACATACTAACAATGCTTATTTTCTCTCACAGCCGTCCTATACAAAATTTATCATTGCATCAGCTCAACTCAGTCACTGCAATCCCCTCGCCAACCCGACCTGTACAAAATTCCCGGTAGAAATAGCTCCAGATCCTTTTCTATCAGATCCTCATGTGTATCGCCGAATCACAGGCTCACTTCAATATTTAATCCTCACGCGTCCCGACATTGCATTCAGTGTGAACTTATTATCTCAACACATGCACGATCCATCTCCCCAACATGTCTACCTGCTCAAACGATTGATCCGATATATTCAAGGTACAATTGATTTCAGTATTCCCATTACAAAATCTAATCTCCGTCTTATGTCTTTCTCAGATGCGGATTGGGCGGGTGACCCTGTGTCTAGAAAATCAACCTCTGGATACTGCTCTTTTCTAGGAAACACGCTTATCTCTTGGACGGTCAAGAAGCAAACAACAGTTGCAAGATCCTCCACAGAATCTGAGTACCGATCGTTAGCGGCGCTTGTGGCGGATATTATCTGGCTTCGACGACTTCTTACAGATTTCGGCATACAACAAAATTCTCCTACGGATATACATTGTGATAATACATCGGCCATAGCAATAGCTAACAACCCGGTGTTCCATGCTCGTACCAAACACATTGAAATCGACCACAGATTTATACGGGATCACATCCATCAACACACTGTTCGTCTTCTACCTATAAGCACTATTGATCAAACGGCAGATATACTTACAAAGGCTTTATCGACTCCTTGTTTTCAGACTCTTCGGAACAAAGTGAAAATTGTTGATAAATCATCAGTTTGTGGGGGGATATTAGAGCAACACACTTAAATATCTTATGTTACATGTTATGTAGCTAACTATACACCTAGTCTACCTATTTATACTTTCTGTATCTCATTAGTTGGTAACAAGAAAATAATCTACTTTCCTTTCTCTGTATTAATTTCACTATCTGTTCTCCTTCTTTTCTCTAATACAAGAAACTCATACCGAGAGTTTCTACAGTCCGGATGTAGAGCTACGTCCGTTGTCCGCACCAAATAATTTTCTAGTCGATAAGAGGGGTATGTAAGGAACGATGGAGATTTAAATGGTTTGCTTTTCCTTTAAATAGCATTTTGTCTTTATAAAACTTAAAGAAGATAAGTAAGCACCTGCATAATTGTCAACCCTTGTCTCAAGATTGGGAATAATGAACTTCATTGGCTGCATGGAGCTTCAAATCTTATATCTTATGTTCTATTAAACCAATGGCATGCAATTCAAATAAAAAATAAGATATTTTTTTTAATACAATGCTTCAATTAATAAAATAATTGAAAATAGCCCATAAAATTTAGGGTTTCAATACATTCTATTCTCAAGCCCCCTTTGCCTTTATGAAAATCAATTTTGGAATTACCAAAGTTACAAGATAAACTTACACATACACCATTATTTCCTACTTATTGTGCCTATTATATAGTTTAAATATAGGAAAAAAAAATCCTATCATGACACACTTTAATAAAAATTTAGATATTTGTCTTTGTTTAATATTTTAATATAATATACTCCTTATCATAAAGTTATTGGAGATTAAACTATAAAAATTATATGAAACTATATATAATATTCTATATATTTTTTTTGTTTTGATATAATTTAAAATTATGAACTTAAATAAATTTGGCCTCATGATACATTCTTAGATGATTCATTTGATCAAATATGAATCTTAATGCAAAACACTTAAACTATTTCATATCAGAGCACCTAGAATTAAGTTAGAGAACATAAGGAGGGTATTTTTAAAAAACTTAAAATGAAAATGAACGTTTTGATAAGACAAATCAAACAATACCAAAATGTCTTTATTTCTACTCCGAATGGCTCTAAATTAGGCATTAAAGTGTATTTAAAAACTTTACAAGACTATATATTTGACAGACCATACGACCATAAATTTTTGTATGCTAATTGTTGATTGTATCAATTAATTAAATCCATCAAGCTCAAAGTCGCTTAAGTCTAAGTTCATTGAGGCACTAAAATACTAAAAAAATACCAAATCTTCAAGGGGATTAATCCTGAGTGTATGATATATTGCTTTGACTTCTAACAAAAATGTCTATAATGTCCTCTACAAAAATATATAGACATGCATGCCATGCTTCTATGCTTTGAAAGTAGACTGGAGGAGTACCTAAGAGATGGCTTTATTTGACGTAATCGATAGACTTTGATAATTCCAAAGGCTCACCATCAACATTTGGTGCTCATAGTTGTCTAATGATGATGTCTATCATTGTTAATTTTAGATCTTGTTGTCGCCAAACATTAGCTTTTAAATGCTGATGCTCTTGACATCTATTGTCGACCATAGTCCAATGTCTATCATTGAAAGTATTTTTATAATTTTATAGTTTGATAGTTTTATTAACACTTATCACTGGCCATCATTTGTTATGCTTCGTCGACCGACATTGACGCCCGCCATTATCAAATGTTGAATCTATCACATGTTAAAAATAGACATAAATGTTGAATATTACATGTGTTAACAACTAACATTTGATGCTCATAATCGACTAATATATATGATCGACATGCATCTAATTCTTATCATCACCCAACACGAATGCATGTCAGCCACCGATGCATGAAACTTCCCCTCCTACAAGGAAAGTGGTTAATTAGACCACTAACTTTGCCCAACTTTTGAAGTTTTTAATTGAACGTTGCTCAATACCTTCCAATATTTGACACATGATATTCATCAATTTATGACATTTGTTGTTTATCTTCATGTTCCTTCATGTCCCCTCCAATAAGATCGAAGTGACTAGTGTAATAGTCTGTATTTTAGTTCTGCCAAATATTTTTTTTGGAATTGTTATGAGTCAAATTTGAAAACCATTTTAGCCATAAGCTAGATATTATAATGATTTACTTAAGATAATTTTTTCGTAATTTTTGAGTACTTGTGCAAAACCTTACGAAATTAATCACATTTGTGAGTACAAGTGAGAATTTTGAGACATTTAGATGCCCGTTTTGCAAATCAATTTCACCAAAATTTTTTAAATAAAATGAGCTACTTTATGAATATATTTTTTATAATTTTTGAAGTTATATATTTAAAGATATAAAATAATTTATATGATTTCTTATATTTAAAACTACCAAATTTATATAATTAATTAATAATAATATAATATTATAAATATCTCAACTAATTAACTAAAAGCCGTTTTCCTTATCATTTGGTCTAACAGAGATGTGCGAGAGAAAAATAAAAGTTAGATTTGGAAATCACAGAGTAATTTTTGTCAGTCAAGTCTGATGGAAATTTCGCTAGTACGTCTCGCTATAAGGAATCATTATCTTATTTTTTCGATTTAAATAATTTTGTATTATTTATTTATTTATTTTTTGATAAAATTTACATTTTTGTCATCGAAAAATAAGGATAATTTTGTATTAGTAAAACTTTCATCATGTATTTTTAAATATGTTATAGAGATCGAGATTATGAACATTTTGAGTATTTATTTGAGATTATTTTTGTGGGGTGATTTTGAAAAAAACAATGATTTTTGTCTATTCAAAAATTATTTTAACATCTAAAAATAGTTCTTTAGTTTAATTAAAGCTTAAGAATGTTTTTTTATACAGTCTTTGATAATTTAGTATATTTCTAAAAATGTGAATTTTTGCTTGATAGTATTTATTGTTGCCTACCGTTAAGACATTTTGAGACTTTCTAATTAAGTTCAATTATATATTTTTTTGCTACAATGTATTGAAAATGATTATGGATATATGATTGAGATTATTGTTATAGTACTATGATAATAAAATGTGTGTAAACGATAAATAAAGACTGGCTGACCTGTTAGTTGAAGACTGAGTGACTTGAATAGAATAGTGGGGGCTTTCCTTTAAATACTGTGATTTGGTGTTTTCCTCTATTGATTTGAGTGATATTGATTGATAGTTATAATGAGTTATTATTGTGCCAACGGATAAAGAGTAATGGCTCTATTTACCGAGCCAATTATTATCAACTATCGATTACTTATTACTAAAAAATACCGCAATAATGAGAACTTTTTTTTTGTTTAGTTTGACTACTGAATGCATGTTATTAAGAAGCTATTTATATTACTATACGGATTTATTATTACCGCACATATTTACTATTAACGTATTATTTTATTGCTTATACCACTAGATTGTTAGTTACTGTATAGAAAACCCTGATAGTATATACACATTCTTGCATTATCATGATTTTTATATCTTTTACCGATGCTTTGGTTTTACCACTTTATATGATTTTTTTACTAATTGATTGACTGATATGATGACTGTTTTAGCGATTCGACAACCATATTGGTATTGTTATATTATACTGCTTTTTAAACTTTACTACTACTACATATGAGTTTTATTATTTCTGCATTGGTTCATTGATCATATGAATGATACTGTTATGACTAACTATTGATATGCATATTACTCCTTTGTTTTGCATTGAGATTAATTATAAGATTTGGTTACTTGTTGAGCTCTTGAGATCATTATATGTGGTTAAATGATTTTAGGTCAGCATAAGGGAAAATGAGTATGAGATTGGTCAGGATTCTTTAGATATGTTCTTTTTTATTTTAGTTATTCTTTTGTATCCCAGATATAATAGCTATGATATGATTGTATAGATCATGAGTAGTGTATATGATTTTTGGGTAATGGATATAAATGTATATATTGATGTTTTGATCAACAATTTCATTTTTGGTGCTATTCAGATTGATAAAAAAATTAGATAACTTTGGTTGTGTAAATTAAACGATAGGAAATTAATTATTCCAAATTAGATTTTTGGGCATCACAACTAGGATGATCGGCTACTATCATCTGATTAGAACTTATATATTTGACTCCTACTTCTATCATGGAAATTAAATTTCACAATTCATGTTTAATATATTTTATTAGTGCCTTCTTTAGTTATAGGAAATGATATAACTTGGCATATAAAAATATTATGCCTCTATGAGTTATGCCTTTCTTTGCATAATTAACCTATCACACCCAAGTTCGAAGGGCGGTAAATCCTGACAACACGGATGACCTATTTTGTACTCACAAAAAGAGAAATGCATATACAAATAATATAGTAAAAGTATATATCCGAGTAAATAACAAAAGATAATTTGAACTTCATTTTATAATCATAAATTTAGATACCAATACATCATCCAAATAAAAACACTACAAGCAAAATAGATCTTAATAAAGAAATGATAGAAAGAAAACTATTCGGCCCTCAAAAGATAACACATCAATGACCTACTACACATCCAAAAATATCAAATATATTCTACAAATCATAAATCTACTATTGTGGGATGATTAGTTAGCACTTCGTCAAGACCTGTTATAAAAGGAGGCGTCGAGTGTATTTGATAAATCAAACCCAATAAATAATTCCTATCTAGTAAAGAATAAACAACAAGAAAATGTGACATGCATTAAGAACAACTAAAGATATGTGTAGCAACCAAAAATCAACATATTAATGTAATAATGTCATAAGTCGTGATTGCTACAGTGGGTTCTAATATGCCGATGCTACATATGTGTATGTCAAACTTCCACTAATGCAAATCATTCCAATTTTTACAAATGTATCTGGCTTTGCATTCCTTCATGCCCTTCGATTCCTCTATCTTTTTTTCAACTCAATCTAATTGATTGAGGCTTTTTTCTCTATTTCAATCCTGAAACCATCAACTTGCTTTGATCTTTTAGGTTTAGTTTGAAACAGCTTTCTTATTGCTTCTTAAAGCAGCTTTTTAGTATAAAATTTTAATTTTCGTACTAAAAAGCTCCTTTAAAAAACAGTAAAGAAGTCATCCAAAATGAAGCCTAAGTTTATTTTACATTCTTAGTCAAGTGTACATTGGTGATCAGCATGTCACATTCTTTAATTTATTTAAGTTGTAGCATTTTGATGGTGGAATAAATGACTCGCTCTAGCACCATCATTGCCATCTCCACTACTTTCTTGACCTTCTTGCTCTTTTGTAGTGATGCTTTCAAATCGTGTTGTCTCTATCATTGCTTTTAAGTTGCTTAATCACCATCTTCAGTACGTAGAGGACCTATTCAGCCACCTTTAATTTCTTCTAAGCCATTTTGCACTACCCAGATGGAAGGAAGATTGGCTTCATTAGCTTCAACAGTCTATGACCTTTTCTGCATTGCCTTGCCTATCTTACTAAGGCCATGGCATCTTCACCTTTAGGAAGTCACTGACTTTGTTGCATTGCTATCACCGAGATACTTGAAATAGCTAGTTTTTATGTGCTTTGTATGAACTTCTTCTTTAAATTTTTCTCATAAAATACTTTATCTTATATTCATTATCTTTTAATTCTCAGATTGTTTGTAGACTGTCATTTATAAGTAAATTGAATAAACTCTACTTATACCAACACAATTTATAATAAAAAAATTTGAAAAAAAATGAAAAAATTTTCTGACGGTAAGGGTTGAAGCAGAATCATATTTCAAACAAACGAATATTAATAGGTCATGAAAGACAACAAATTAGAATTTGCATCAAGTAATTTGGCATTAAAATAAAAATTGTTCTGCAGATTGGAGGAGCAAAATAATGCAGCAGTAACACTGATCTTGAACCTTCCTGCCTGTTTGGATTAGCACTAATGTCTCTTACATAATTTTTTATTGGGACATTTAGGCATGATACGTCACAAAAAATAATCTTAATCTAGCACAAATCTAAAGTATATTCAAGCTGAAAACTTTCGAAATTAAATTTAAGATCATTTGAACTTTGTTTGAGCAAACTTATAGTTAAACTGAACGCCTCGAAGAGATGAACTCATCAACATCAAAATTAGTCCAATATGAGCCCAAATAAACCCAACTCAAGAGTTCAAAGCATATCTGGACGCTTCAAAACATTAATTGGATAAATAAGTGCCTGTCAAACTTGGCATACTTATAGTTGAATCGAGAGGCTCGACGACATGAATCCAACGATCTCAGGATTGCCTAATTCTGATATCATTCAGACATTTAAATGACCAATAAATAATCCATGATCAATGTGGTCAATATCAAATGCCCATTCAAACCACTCCCATCATGACCTTAATCCTCCTTATATTTACCAACCATGCCACTCTTAAAAAACTATAAATAGCCCTACATTCTTCTTATAAATGGGAGGAAGAAAAGAAGAGCTCTGAGGCTGAAGCTCCACCCTAGCACCACTGTCGACAGACTTTTAACAACTGCAGTTGGACTTTTACCCAGCTGTCGACCCACACCAGAATTTTGCTCGACCTCCATCACCTGCCGGCTATGGTCCATTCGACTACCGTCGTCCGCCAACTATAGACCTTCATATCACCGTCGCCCAACTAAAGTCCTCTCAACCTCCGTTGCCCGCTAGCTACGTTCCTTCTGATCTACATTGTTCGCCGACTATGGTCCTTTAGACCACTGTCGCCCAACTACGGTCCTCCCGACCTCCATCACCCACCGACTACGGTCCTTCCGACCACTATCATCCAACTACGATCTTTCTGATCTACATCACTCGTCGACTACGGTCATTTTGACCACCATCGCCCAACTACGGTCCTTCCGACCACCATCGTCTGAGTACGATCTTTTCAACCTCCGTCAGCGGTCTACGGTCCTTCAAACCATCATCATCCAATAACGGTCCTTCTGATTTACATTGTTGGCCAACTACAATCCTGCCAACTAAATGAATATGTCAATACTGATTCTTCCAATTCCAACCATGTAATGCACTCTATATGATGTATAATTGCTACATCAAACCAAGGTCTTCCCTCAAGGAAGGGCCACATTTGTAATCAATTGCAAACAGTACTGGATTCATTCAAACTGATATGGGCCCCGTGTTTTTCTTATTTTCAAGGGCTTCCACGTGAAAAATATGGTGTCTCTTACGAATGCTATAATCATACTCTCTTATCTGTTTGTGTACTGGATCCTTGTGCAAAACTAAGACGTTAAATTATATCACTCTCTTATCTATTTGTATGTTGGATCTTCATAGAAAGCTAATACGTTAAACTATATCATTATCTACTGCTGTGAATATTCCAGGACACAACAAGATCAATTAAGGCAAATTCACACACATCAAATATACAAGACTCAAATCCAACGCCTCTTAATTAGTAGTCAAAACTCTCAACCAACAAATCAAAATAAGCTACATTCTCTTTCATTGTTCCAACTCAGAAAAAAAAAAAAAAAAAAAGTTTCCCTTCAGTGGCTGAATTTCTGCCAACGTGTAGTTTAATATTGAATAGACAGCAAGAAATTAAAAAAAAATTAAAATAAAACTTTATATATGTATTATTTAAGATAATTATCTGTTAATGAATCGTTTTCAACGATTTACTTATTAAGATTACCCCTTTAATTCTTTTATAATAAGTAAGAGGTTTAATAAAAAATTCAGGAGGCAAGGTTAGGTTGAAAAAGGTCAATAGTACCATCTCATGAGCTTAATTGATAATTAAGACGGGCCAAGCTTATATAAATACAGCTATACTTGATAAAAAAAAAAAAAAAAGAGATCTGGAATCTCAAATTAATATTTTGTTGGTTTTAACTTAAATCTTGCCTTAATTATTTTGTCATACAGCTCTACAGAATTTAATTATATTTAATATTTATATTTAAAACAATTTTTAGGATTTTATTTTAATATAATTTACTAAATTCAAATTTACATATGTACTAAATCCTATTCAAATTAAATCCTATTTCTTGTCAAACAACCCCTTAGACAGCATAATAAAGTTTGATTCTTCCCGATAGAGATCAAGGCTTCGTTTGGGACGGCTTTTTTACTGCCTTCTAAAACAGTGTTTTAGTACAAAATCTGTCACCATTGACGACATCATAAATCCCTTGAGCTTCAGCTTGCTCAGCCCATGAAAAAATTATTACATGCAGAGTCCACGTCGCCGGTATATATATAGTGGATAGACCCACATAAGTAAAAGATGAAATATCTGACGAGGAAAGTTGTACAGAAGGTACCCTATGTCCTCACACTTCTACAAGTCCGGAATTCAAATCCTTCCTTTAATGAGAGAGTTGTTTTCTAAATTTAAAAATAGGGAATGCAAACCTAACATTGAATTAGACAGCTATAAAGCTTATAATTATCACATGACTTGCGCAAAATATGGAACTTTAAATAGCAAAAGTGACTAGTTAAAATATATAATGATGTTTTGTATAGCTTATGCTTATTATATGAATCTCTATTTATTTCTTATATTATGCATGTGTATTTTATTGAGCTCTAACTCATTATCAGTGGTTGTACCGCAAAAAAAATGGAAGGAGCCAGTGAAGCACTAGACAAGAAGGTTGACTATACTTTTTGTATATATATGTTATGGATGTACACAGAGGTCAAAGGAGAAGCTGTATAGACAAACTTTTGAATACATAAATGTTGTCATATTATTGAACTTTAGTAAGTTATGTATTTCTTTGATGTGTTTTGAATATGCTTTCAATTATGAAATATTGATGTTAATTAAGATTTACAAAAAATGATGTGTTAGGATAGTTTGGATAGGCTATTTCCTGCACCTAATTTTGATATAAGTAGTTCCAAATGAATTTTAGTAAGATAGATTTTCCTTTTATGTTATATTCCATATAAATTATACGGGATCAAAATGAGGTATGACAAACTACCTTTGGACTAGGACTACAAACGAACCTAGCCGAGTCGAGTATATGCGTGTTCATGTTTGAGTTCGTTTCTTATCAACTTATTCAAATTTGGTTTGAGTTTGATTAGAGCTTTTTTGTTTGTGTTTAAGTTCGGTTCATTTAAATTAATGAGTGTTCATATTTGATTAATTTCATGCTTATCGAGCTTTAAATAAACGAGCCTTATCGAGCTATAAACAAGCTATACTTCTAAATGTACATCAACTTAACAAATGAGTCGGATCAAAAAATTCTAACAAACAATTACATTGAGCCTGTTTATGAACATATCTAGCGAAGTTTTTCAAACTATCAAACAAGTTCGTTTATCGAACATATCAAATGTGCTCATTCATGAACACATCTAATTAGTATTTTAAGCTACCAAATGAACTCGGTCTCGAACAAACGATCTATGATTCATCTTATACTTGTTCAGAGAGCGGGTTGTTAACAATTTTAGTCGAATCCGGGAAGTAAAAATAAATTGCTAAAAGATTTTAGATGAAATTTATAAAAATAAATTATTAAAATTTTAAATTTAACAATATATGTTTTTTGAAACTCTAATATAGTTTTAATCGAGCTCTAATCAAACTTCTTAACGAGCTTGTTCACAAGTGTTAAATGATATTGTTCATGAACATAAATGAATCTAACGCCAAGTTATTCAAGCTTGTTTATTTAGCTATCGAATATTTATAAAAAAATGTTCAAACTTATTCGTTTACCAAATTAAACGAACATAAATGAATTCTTATTGAGCTAAACCATGAATAGGTTATGAAAAGCCCGATTCATTTGCAGTCGAACTTATACACAAAATAATTTCAACATTTGATAGTAGTAATTTAGCAGGCTTTTGTTTCTCTCCATTGGAAATTGTGATGGGAACACGAAAAAATTCTATGCAGACTCCGGGCAGCGTCTGAAGATTAAACAAAACACGCCAAATCACTTTTTGTTCGGTACCCATGCTCAGCACCACTATGTATGAGATGAAGTGACGCGTTTTAATTGATCTCTAGACCATCCCGTGCGGCTAGAAGGCCTGTAGTTTTTTGTATTTGTGCCTTCAAAACGAAGCTAATGACACCGCTTGGGTGCGAGACCCAGCACAACTCTGGAAGGTATGGAATCGCCTTCGCTTCCTCCCTTTCACCTCCTTTATTGGTTTTCTAGTTGTGGGCTCTTATTGCTGTATTTCCACTGCATTGATTTCTTTGTCTTTTGCCTTCTCTCCTTTCCGTTGCTCTCTGTTCTTCTGGCCTATTTTGCCTCCTGCCATAGGAGAAAACTGGAAAGAAATAAGAAAGGCGAATATCCCTTCAGAGGAAAAGGAAACAAAGAGGAGAGATAGAGAAAGGAACTGAAAGCTTTCATTTGCAGTAGAAATGGGTTGAGGGAGTGGCGGAGAGCAGCTGGGATCTTTTGCACAGCTGCTTGTCGGTGCCTTCTTCCTTTTTTCTTTTTTCAAGGTATGATATCCTATCACTTTCATACAACCCCACTTTCAAAATGGATTTTTTATTTTTTATTTTTTTTTGTCGAGGCTGAATGGAGCTCTGCTCTGTCGGTTGTGTTTAGAGAAGATCTAGTTTTATGGTTGAGAGTTTTTTTTCCGCTCTTTCCTGCCATTCTATAATTGTTATTAATGTTTGCAAAATTTAGATTGACCCTCAGCTGGTTAGCTGAGATTATGTACCTACTAGTGGATCTTTAGTTCATGTTCTATTTACTGCGAGGCTACAGCTGATTTACTTATTATTTTTTGTTGCAGAATTTTTGGATTTTGGTTACTTAGCTTCTGGTTTTCATCTGCTAGTGAAGTTGCTATGCAACGTGCTTGCAATATTTCTTTGGTAAGTCCTGATTCCTTTTTCTCTGTAGACCTTCTATTGGATTTCTTACTTCTTTTGCAATGTTTGATTTCCGCGTTTACATTGAATTGCATTGAGGAATAGCAATTTCATGCTACTGAGCTTTTGTTTACTTAGGAATATTATGATATTCCCTCACAAAATCATTCAAGTGTATGAGATAGCACCATTGTTGTCTTCTAATCTTGTGGAGACACTGAAAGATCAAAATTTATTGGCCAATGCAGAAGAAATAATTTTCATCTTTGCTTGTTATTTCGTTCTTCTTTTGATTTTAATTTATTTATCTATCGATTCTATTTTTTGCTACTTTGAGAATCTTATCTCAACAAATCATCTACTTTTGGATGTTTGTTTTTGTCCAGGTGATTTAACTTGTACTGAACAACGTTGGATTACTTTATTTTCATTGTTTATAGGTCATTGTAAATTAAGGTAGAATTTCTCGCAACTTCCATCTATAATTTTCTCTATTGCTGTTTTTGTTTCAACTAATATTTCTTATTTTCTTTTTGCAGATGTTATATAATACTAATCAGTAGAAGTGGAAAGCTTGTTGTTCCTCCTATCTGCTTCTAGTTTTCTTTGCTGCTTCTTGCTAAAATCAGCCAGCTATATTTTATTCTGTTTCAACAGTCTAGCTTATTTGTGAAACTGTTGATGGCTGAAACCATGGAGTCTGCTACTTGTTCTGAATCCAATCGCTCATATTCATGGTGGTGGGACAGTCATACTACTCCAAAGAATTCTAAATGGCTTCAGGAGAACCTAACAAGTAATTTATAATACTATTTTTTCTCCATTCATGCCATATTATACAGTATCTTTCATTAAATTTCCTCAAACAAAAATAAGGAGATATGAGTCTCATACTATAAATTAGTTCTCTGGTAAACACTGTGAACACTTGCTTAATGAACTATCGACATTTTTCATCAATAAAGATGTCCTCTAAGCTCATTTAAACAAATGGCATACAAACTTTCTCAGATGTATTTTCTGTTAAAGTTTTATTTTCCAGCCACCATGATTTGAGCATGTAATTTTGTTAGAATTGGGTAAAGCCTGCCCAAGAACCTATATTTTCATTCTTTAGTAATGTTTAATTTTCAACATTTTGCTTAATGCATGTTTGTTCAAATTCTTTTTGTATTTTGGTTATTTAAGTTCTACTTATATGCTTTACACTTTGGAAATTAGAATAAAGGAATGGAGAAGATCCATTCCTGGCCAGGAAATGGAAGAGAACGTAATGTTGTTCTTTAGAGAGATTAGATAATTTCATTACCTGATTTCGTTGAATGTCAGGCCTTTCCTCTTTGTGAATATCTTTAGGATTTCCATTGATTAATTCATATGTTGTGGATCATCATAATCATCATCATCATTACTTAGTGACTGTGTAATGATCTTTATTTGTTTCACTAAAAACTTAAATTTAACAGATATGGACGACAAAATCAAGTCAATGATAAAGCTTATAGAAGAAGACGCCGATTCCTTTGCTAGAAGAGCAGAAATGTATTATAAGAAACGCCCCGAGCTCATGAAATTGGTGGAAGAATTTTACCGAGCTTATCGTGCATTAGCGGAAAGATATGATCATGTTACCGGGGCACTTCGCCAAGCTCATCGGACAATATCTGTTGCATTTCCTAATCAAATTCAACTAATATTACCAGATGAACCTCCCTCTGGATTGCCCGATTCTGTTGAAGAAGAGAAGGAAACGTTTTCTATGCAATCTTATTCTTTTGGGAATGCTGAATCTTCTGATGAAATTGATCCATTTATGAGCAAAGAAGAATGGAAACATTTGAATTGCCTGCTTACTGATGAGGAAGCCCATAAAAAGCTTACTGAGGGATTGTTAGTGACAGGTTTGAACTTTAAAGAAGATGCAGAAAAAAACTCTGAAATAAAAAAGCTACAAGAAGAAGTTGCCAAGCTGTCAATAGAGAACGTGAGTCTGAAGAACGAGATCATTTCAGAATCCATGCGTGCAGATAAATCTGAAACCGAGTCACAAGGTTTTAAAGATGCTGTCTCCAAATTAAAATCTCAGTTGGAGGCTGCTTTTCTTCAATACAAGGTTTCCCAGGAAAGGATGTCTTACCTTGAGACTGAAATTTCTCGACGGAGAGATGAAGCTCATCATCTTAATGATGAGATGAGCATAAAAGGAACAAAACTTAATATTGCAGAGGATCGATGTCTTGATCTTGAAAAAGAAAATAGCTCTTTAAGATTGGAGGTGAGTAAGTTCAATGAGGGTGTGTCAAAGCAAATGGAGGAGGTTTCAGATTTGTTTAAGGAGAATCAGATTCTCCATAACAGAGTCAAATTGGAGTCTTTGCGTGCAGAAAAAGCAGAAGCTGAGTCATTTAGATTGAGAGATTCTGTTTTAAAATTAAATTCTGAGTTGGGAACTTCACTTCTTCAATACAAGGTTTCCCAGGAGAGGATATCTGATCTGGAAGCTGAAATCTGTCGCACTAGAAACCAGTTTCAGGATTTTAATGTTGAGATGTCTAAAAGATCCTTTAAACTCAACACGGCTGAAGAGCAATATATTGTTCTTCAGGAAGAAAACAAATCTTTGCAATCTACAGTTGATAGACTTGAAATGATAGTGGCAAATCAAGTGGAAGAAGTCACCTCAAGAGAGGATGAATTTTGCAAACTGAAGCAATTCATTGAAGACGAACACCAGAGATTTAAATATGCTGGAATCCAGGAAAGATTGTCTTTACAGACGGAGCTAAATAAACTCAGACAAAGAATTACCGGGCATGAGGAAGTGATTGCTGCGAGGGAAAAGGAGTTGGATCAGCTCAAGCAATCCTTGGGGGATGAACAGCAACGGCGCATGATTGCTGAAATAGCTAATCAGTCACTGAAGAGAATGTGTTCTCAATCTGAGGAAAAAATAAGTCTTTTGGGCTTCGAGATTGGAAGCGGATCTGAACTTCTGACAAGAATGGAACTGAATAAAACTGGCTTGGAAGAGGAAATTAAGAGACTACATGATGAAAACAATGATTTGAATGAGAAAAGCTTCTCTTCTATCTCAAAGATCGTTGTCCTACAAGATCAGATACATTCTCTAAGGAGGTCAAAGCTAAAAATTGCAGATGAACTAAGATTCCATCTGGATGAAAATAAAAGTCTTCAGCAGGAGCTTTCTTTTCTCAAAATTGGGAGCAATAATTTAGAGGAAAGGCATCATGAACTAATGGAGCAAATAGTCGAAGTCAACTTCAATGTGGTTTCTCTTCAGGCATTGGTTCAGGAATTGGTTGAGGGGAAAACAGAACTGAAAGATGCATGCAAGAAACATGAGGGTGAAAAACCCTTTAATTTGGAGGATTTGAGACCTATGGAGAGCCTATCAGTAAAGAAATATCTTCTTTTGGAGCATTCTTTGTCTGATGTAACTGCTGGGTTGGAATGGTTGAGAGAGAAGATCAAGGGATTACAGGAGTGCTGTAAATCTCTACATGGAAATGTTTTAAGCCATGCATCTGACAACAATGTGATGGTATCTCATGCTGAGGCTGTTATAAAAAATATCAAGAAGCTTTCAGATAAAAGTACACTTTTTGAAAACTCATTGTCCGAAAATATTTTTGAGTTTGAAGGCTTGAGGGAGAAGGTAATAGCCTTGGAAGAGTCCTTCAAGTCTCTATATGACCAGAATTGCTATCTTATTGCTGAAAATAATAACCTTGTTGCTCAGGTAAATCCTTCCTACCTTGCTAAAATAGTTGAGGTAGAGCCCTAAAGGCTGCTAAGCTTGAATGGCTGCATGCTTATTTATAGACTATCTTTTATCAAGATAGTTTTTAGACAATTAAATAGTTGCAGCTGTTGAATCTAGAATTATCCATGAATCACATCAAACTATATTGTGAATACTAAGTGAAAAGAAAATAGAAAAACAAAGAGAGAGAAAAAGGATTATAGAAATTGCATAAAGTGACCCCTAATCTCCTATTTATAAATTTGGGTTGGGTCTTGAGCATTACATAATTGACTACATACATGACTATACAAATAATAAAAGAAAAATATAATTGTTGTGCATCCTAATCATAATGTTTGACTTGATAAGGTTGTTTTAACTCTTATGAAGTCAATGGCTTGACATGTATTGAAGGTCGAATAGCTGAATATCAAATCAGTAGCTTTCCATGAGGTTGCTCACCTAAGTAATCATAAGGTTCAACTTTATAGGTTGTGATTACTACGGTCGATTGATAAGTCATATTTACTTGATTGGGACAAGTTCTTAAATTATAGTCACCTTATTGAGTCAAGTTTTCTTGTAAACAAGCAAGTCTCTTTTATGTTGAAACCGAGTGATCCGAGTTAGCTTGGCTTGAATCGAGGAACTTGGCTTGAAACCGATTTTTTGGATATTTGAATGTACATTTAGTTCCTTGATTCTCTTATATTTTTTAATGTTTACTATGCAAGGAATAACATTAATCTATTTCAATGCTTTATGGTGCCGAATGTTGGCCATTAAAAGAGAAGCATTATACTAAGTTAAGTGTTGCAGAGATGGGGATGCTTAGGTGGATGAGTGGCTTGACCCTTAGAGATAGGATACTAAATGAGCATGTACGTGAAAAGGTTGGAGTAGCTCCAGTGGAAGATAAGATTAGAGAGAGTCGCCTTAGATGTTAAGAAAGGTAGATGCAGACTAAAAAGACTTGGTTAGAAAATATTAGAAATGATCTTTCTTTATTAGATTTAAATAAGAATTTGACTTTTAACTGGACATAATGGCAAAAAGGGATTCATGTAGCCGACCCCATGTAGTGGGACAAAGGCTTGATATTGTTGTTGTTGTTGTTGTTGTATGCAAGGAATAACATAATATAAAAAAACCTTCATTTATTAATCATAAAGCTTTCATAAATATTTATTTTAATGTTAGATATTTGTCAATCAAATTGATTTTGACTTCTGATTATGCTTTTGTTCATGTTAGGAAATACTTAGCCTATACAGTGAGGATTAACAATTCCAGTTTTACTACTTTAACTTCTTATTTCTCTTGAGCTTTGCACCTCTTTATTCCTCTTAAGTATGGAAATTACTGTTTGCAAACTTTGTGGGAAAGAGCAAATCAATTGGATTGTTTTTTTGAGAAAATTTAGATGTAGACTTTGTGATTTTAATTTTGAGTTCGAACACATCATTATGAATAATATATCACATCGAGAGGTGAAAATAATATTCTCTAATCGGTTCAGATTACATAATTATAAAATTTGTCACAACTATGAGAGTTAAATTCAAGGAGCTACATATCACCTTGAAGGGTCAAAATATTGTTCGATCGTGTATTTAGCTACGATAATCTTGATGTATATCATTAATTTCTTAATTAAAACTGTAATTGATATATCACCAAAAATCATTTTGATCGAGGACGAATCTCGAGGTAATCAATATGGGTTGTCCAATGGAGCACTCCGAATTTGCCCAAAATTTTGTCCATATTTATAGGGTATGCCATTCTCGAAATCTATAAATAAACCCCCCACTTCCCACATGAAGGGAGGGTTGGGCTTGAACTTTTTGCTAGAGATTAGAGAGATTTTTGAGGCTTCAAGGATCTAGATCTCCACCCAGGCACCACCATTGGCGAACCTCTGTCAACCGTCGTCGGACCACTGCTAGGTCACCGACTATCGCCAAACCACCGTCCAGCCGCTAATAGCCGCCAAACATCCATTGTTGGACTTTCGTCTGACCATCGTCGAACTACCACCTGACCATTGACTGCCGCCGGACTTCCACCATGCCATTGACTACCGCCGGACCTCCTCCTGTGACCAACCATTGCCGGAACTCCTCCAGGCTGCCATCGATACACCACTCCGACCATTGTCACCTGCCGATTCGGTTCCTCCGACCACCATCGCCCACCAACTATGGTACCTTAGACCTCTGTCGCTTGCCAACTAAGGCCCCTCCAACCACCGTCACTGGCCGACTACGGTCCCTCAGACCTTTGTCACCCGCCGACTTTCGTCGGTTTCTCCGACCATCGTCGCTCGCCGACTACGGTCCCTCCGACCACCATTGTCCGCCCACTACTGTTGTTCTCTCCGACCACCATCACCCACCGACTACGGTCCATTCAATTACCATCGCCCATTGACTATGATCCCTTCGTCCTTCATCGCCCATTGACTACGGTCCCTCTGACCACTTGTATGCCGAATATGATCCCTTCGACCTCTGTCACCCACCGACTACGGTCCCTCGACCACAATATCACCGTCGCAGGCTGACTATAGTCCCTTTTATCTTGTCGCCCACCGATTATGATTCCTCCGACCATCGTCGCCCGTCGATTATTGTCCCTCTGATCACCATCAGCTGTCGACTTTAATCCCTCCGACCTTCGTCACCTTCCGACTATAGTCCCTCGAACTTCCATCACTCACTGATTACGATCCTCTCTGACCAATATCGCCCTCCTGCTACGGTTCCTCTGACCTCCTTTACCCAGTGGCTACGGTACCTCCGACCACTGTCGCTCATCGACTACAGTTCCTCCGGTCGCCGTTGCCTGTTGACTACGGTCCCTCAAACCATCATCGTCTGCTGATTACAGACTCTCTAACTGTCACTTCATGATCTATATTAGAAGAATTACATCGATCTTTCATTTTAATCTTTTAACTAGAGTTTATCAATGATCAGTTATCTTGTACAGAGTCTCATGTCATAGGATCCTTATCATTTTCTAAAATATATAAAACTACATAATGAGTACATAACCCAACAAATTACTAAAATCTTACAACTAAAATCAATGCTAGATAAAAAGAGAATAATATGCTATAAATCATATAAAAAAATAGATGAATCAATATATATCTTGATTATTTGTATCAATTTGTTATATAGTTCATCACATCTCAATTCATTGCATTATCAATCACAATATCAGTAACAATCAATAGTATTAATGCTAGTAATAATATTAGTGTTATGACCAATAATGTTATATAGTATTAATGTCAGTAAAACACATTAGTGTTAATAACAATATCAGTATAGTATTTGTAGCAGGGTCAGTATAAGTATTCAGATGTTCAATGAGTGTATCTTAAAGGTATTTTGCTTTTGCACTTATCACTCCCAATCAGTCGTCCCTTATAACTCCTAATCAATGTACTCCTTATAACTCTCTTTGAATCACATGAATCAGTCGTTCCGACTCCTTATAATTTTCAATCAATCTCTAGCTCCTTATAACTTCCAATCAGTGAATCATGTGGATCAGTAGGGTATCACATAGAGTTATCATATCATGTATTTAATATCATTCAGTATTTTATTTAAAATGCAATAAAATTATATCAAATCATTCAGAATGATCAAATTATAATATATTTAAAATTACATTGTAAAAGCTTATGAAATCAAGAGATAATACATTTTTTGACAGATTTAAGAGAGAAATCCATAGAAATCAAAGTTAGTGAAAACAAAAGTAGGAATATTGTTACTTGCAATGAATATAATAAACTCTGTGATAGAAATGATTAACAAATATGATCCAATGACTTTTCTCTCTCCTCTCTCTTCTTTCCTTTTTTTAATCTTCTTGGCCAAACAACCAATTGAAAGAGTCGGTTAAGCAAGACAGGGATATTTATAGTTATATGTATATACTGTTCATGGCCTGGTGCTGCATCGCTCACCAGATCAGTGCCAAAACACTCAAATTCAAAATTTTCATATTTTTCAAGAAAATTTATTTCACATATTTGAGTTATTACACTAACCACCATCGCTCGTCGACTACGGTTCCTCCAACCATCATCCCCCATCTACTATGGTTCTTCCAACCACCGTCACCCACCAACTACAGTCCCTCTGATCTCCATTGCCTAAATACAGTTCTGCCAACCAAATGAGCAGGCCAATATTCTCTTGAGAATTGCTCTTTTATCATTGGATTCTTCCAATCCCAACTATGTAATGTGCTCTATATGATTCATTGAATTAATGCTCCCCCCGTGAAAGGGCATCATTTGTAATCAACTATAAACATTAGCATAATCATTTTAACTAGGCCATACCCCATGGTTTTCCCCTTTTCATATGTTTCAACATAAAAACTTTAGTGTCTCTTATGAATGCTACATCCCTATCTTTTTATTTACATGTGTGTTGGATCTTCGTTCAAAGCTAAGATGCTAAGCTACTTATCTCTCTATCGCCTCCAATGTTTCACGACGCAATAGTAATAATAAATGATATATTTTTCCAAGGAAAGAGAATGTCATTTATTATTAACCATTTGAATATAATGATAATTATTGTTTTGATTTTAATTTCTCAAAAAATAATTTTCCCCCATCCTATTTAGGAGCTAAATGAGATGTGATTTAATTTATCTTTGGTTTTAAATCTCCTACAAAGGCAAGCCTTCAACAAAAACAACAACATCAAACTTTTATCCTACTACGTGGGGTTGACTACATGAATCATTTTTCTCCACTGTGTCTGGTTAAGAGTTAAATTCTCATTTAGATCTAATAAAGAAAGGTCATTTCTAATTTTTTCTAACCAAGTTTTTTTAGGTATATCTCTTCCTTAATATAGGTTAAATTTAATACATCTACTCTCCTAATCAGGTCATCAGAAGGTCACCGTTTTATGTGACCAAACCATCTAAGGCGACTCTCTCTAATCTTATCTGCCACTTAAGCTACTCTAACCTTTTCAAGTATATACTCATTTCGTATCCTATTTCTAAGAGTAAAGTCACTCATCCACCTGAGCATCCTCATCTCTGCAATACTTAAATATTATGCTTATCTTTTAGTGGCCAATATTTTACGCCGTAAAGTATTGTAAGTCTAACCACCATCGTATATAATTTTCCCTAAAGTTTGAGTGGTACTTTTCTATCACAAAACAAGCCCAATGCATTCTTCCACTTCATCCATCCAATTTGAATTATAATAATAATATCCCCATCTATTTCATCATCACTCTGAAATATAGACTCAAGATATTTAAAATGTGTACTCTTATTAATGACTTTATCGCTCAAAGTCACAAACCCCCATTAGATTTATTACTATTAAAATTACGCTCAATGTATTTGGTTTTAGAACTACTCAAACGAAAACCTTTAGATTCTAAATTTGACTTCCATAATTCAAGTTTACCTTCAACTCCCTCTTTAGTCTTATCAACGAGAAGAATATTGTCAGCAAAAAGCATATACTACGAACATCCTCTTGCAAATCTCTAGTAAGAACATTCATGACTAAAGCAAAACGATATGGGCTCAAGGCTGATCCTTGATGTGTAATTCAACTAAAAATGAAAAATACTTGGTCAAACCATCTTGTATTTGAACACAAGTAACAGCTCCAGCATACATGTCCCTAATGACTTGATTATAAGCATTATTAATTCCTTTCTTTTTTAGTACTCTCTATAGCATTTCTCTTGGAACTTTATCATATGCCTTCTCTAAATCAATAAATATCATATGATGATCTTCCTTTTTCTCTCTATACTTCTCCATCTAACTTCTCAATTAATGTATGGCTTCCATAATGAACCTACCCAACATGAATCCAAATTGATTTTGAGAAACATGAGTTTCACGCCGCAACCTATGCTCTATAACTCTCTTCTATAGTTTTAAAGTATGATACATTAACTTAATTCCTCTATAATTCGCACAATCTTGTGCATCACCTTTATTCTTAAAAATAAGAATCAACACACTCATTCTCCACACATTTCACATCTTTTTAGTCTTCAAAATAATATTAAAAAGTTTAATAAGCCAATAAATTCTTTCATCTCCTAAGCATTTCCAAAACACTATTTGAATATCATCAAGTCCAACAGCTTTCCTACACTTCATTTTCTTTAAAGCCCTCTAACTTCAATTTTAGTAGTATGCCGATAAAAACAAAAATCTCTATTTTCTTTTAGAGTGTTAAGGTCATTAAAGTCGATCGTATTTTCACAATCTTCATTAAAAAACTTAGCAAAATATCTCATCTACCTTTGTTGAATATTCTCTTCTAAAAAAGTATTTTTTAATCTTCATCCTTAATGCACTTCACTTGAACTAAATTCTTGTTACTCCTTTCTCTTGTTTGGCTAGCTTATACATATATCCTTCACCTTCTTTTGTATCTAATTTATTATATAAATCATTAAAAGCTAAAGTTTTTGCATTGCAGAATGCTTTCTTAGACTCCTTACAGCAACTTAATATATTTATCAATTTTCAGAATTTTTACATCTAAATCAATTTTTATAACAAAACTTATTAATTTTGATCTTTTCTAGATTATTTTGATTCACCATCAACTATTTTTATTATTAGAAATTTTTTTCTTTTGATACTCCAAACACATCTTTTGCAACATTCTTAATATTATAAGCAACTATTTCTTACATAACATTAACTTCCTCATGCACCGAAAAAATCTTAAGATCATAAATCTTACTCTTAAAGATATTTTTGTTAGAGATCTTTAAATACCACTAGCTAATCCTAGAACAACAATATACTATATTTTTCATACTCTAACCTCTTCATCTTAAAGTCTAAAACTATTAAGTAGTGTTGGGTACATAGACTTTCACTCGGAATAACTTTAAAGTTTTTGCAATATAAACAATTTATTTTTCATACAAGAAAATAATCAATCTGAATTTTACTATATCCATTCTTATAAGTGATGAGATGCTCATATCTTTTCTTAAATAATATAATAGCAATAACAAAATCATAAGTTAGAGCAAAATCTAATATAGTCTTAACACCTTTATTAATCGCTCCAAATTTATAACCACCATAAATGCTTTTAAAATCCTCTACCTCTCTAACAACATGCCCATTTAAATCTCCCCCTATAAAAATTCTTTTTTTAAGGGGTATCTTTTGTATTAATTCTTCTAAGTCATTCTAAAATTTTAATTTTGGCACATATCCAAACCTACTGAAGGAATATAAGCACTTATAATATTAATAATCTTATCATCAATAATTTTTTTGAAACTATAATTCTATCTCCAATTTTATCAATTTTTACAACATTATCTTTCAAACTCTTATCTATAATCACACATATATTGTTTATAGTATGACTCCTACCAAAATATCAAAGTTTAAACCCTAAACTATCAATCTCCTTAACATTCTTTCTCATTTATTTAGTTTCCTAAATTCATGGAATATTTATCTTTCTATGAATCACAATATTAATTAATTTCATTAATTTGCATGTAAGGGAACCTACATTCTACGATCCTAACCTAATTTTAGTTTCATGAACTAGCTTCTTTCCTCACATCAGTCCATGATGTGAGAACCCTTGCCTATTTAACACTACATCCGGGTGCCGATGCAGCTACCCTTGCACACTTCTCATTGTATTCAGACCATACGGTGCGTCGCTTCCAAGGAATATCCTAGCATTAACACAATGCATTAAAGGATTCATATCATGATTATTCGACAAATTTTACGCTGTCTGTCGACTACCTAATGTAACCCTCCTCTTTTCTCATCAGAACTTGGGACCTGACAATGACACTGAATAACCAAATTAGAAATATAACTTCTTAACCATTGATCTAAAATTTATAGAAATATTATCATTAGTTTCCTAACATTTCAAACTTTTGATCTTAGTTCCTTCCTTTTTTTCTCCAATGAAAACTTGTCTTTTGATATATATGATTAGAGAGAGTCGTCTTAGATGGTTTGGTCACATATAACGTTGGCCTTTTGACGACCCAGTTAAGAGAGTAGATGTATTAGATTTGACCTATGTTAAGAAAGTTTAGAGGTAGACCAAAAAAGACTTAGAAAATATTAAAAAAGACATATTTTTATTAGATTAAAATGAGAATTTGACTCTCTACTGGATATAATGGAGAAAAATAGTTCATGTAGTCAATCTCACGTAGTAGAATAAAGGTTTGATATTGTTGTTGTTGTTTAAAAGTTGTCTTTTGATAGCCCAAAACATTTGAGGGGTCACTTCAAACCATAACAACAACAAGCCTTTATCCACCATTTGACGTGCAGATAGTTCTGCTAAACAGGATGTCGTTGATGCTTATAATGTCATTTGACATGAAGATCCAAAAACTTCATTATCATTCCCTCTAGGTTGGAAATATTTTTCGCCATTGTTGATATTTTGTCCTAAAATGCCAATTTGAGTTGTCCAATTTTTCCTTTAAGACGCTCTTTTAGGGCATCAACTTTCCTTGCAGTCATAGGTCTCAAAAAAGTGCTCTAATGCAAATTTGATAGGAAATACTTACAGAAATTTAGGAAAAACTTTGGCTGAAATATGATTTCATCAATTAAAAAAAATCAACGATAAGAAAATCAGGAATAAAATATACAAAAACACTTTTTTATTGAAAGTTTTATGAAAGAAAAGACAAGATACAAGTGGATCTTCAATTGGAGAGCAAGATCCGGCTCTCCCAAATCTCTATCCGATGGCTAGAGCCCAAACATCCTAAGAACAATTTAATTTCAGCAACCAACACTTGCCCCTAAGCTTAGGAAAATCACATATTTAAAGCAAACAATAAACAACAAATACCTAAACAAACCTCCCCCAATTCCCTTATATTTTCTTAATTATTTTCCTCCCAAATCTGCACCCAAATATGGCCTCCAACACATAAGCAGCAGTGTAGCACCTCAACGTCAAGCCCGTTTTTGGCACGCAAGTAGCATGTTGGCGTCGAGCCCATCTCCAAGACACGAGCTTCACCTAGCATTGAAACTATCCCCAACACGCGCTCAAGGTTTCTTTGTTGTTGCTTTGGTTTCGCGTGCTTTGCCTGCTTCATATGAAGTAGAGTTTTGAAAGAGTAGCTCAAAGAAAGCTGCTTCGCCTCCTTCGTCAACGACGTTCCTATCAAATCGAAAGTCACAACAAGAACTCGTAGCGAAGGCAATTATCTTTCATTCCTTTTGCATGCTTTATTTTCTCAATTTTAGTTTCTTCTCGACAAATAATTGTAGTCGATTCCTCAATATCTGGGTCATATGTATCATTAGTGCTTAGAGTAAAGGTCAAGGCTTTAGCTCCAAAGAGTCTCCTCGTTCTCACAACATGATTGTTCTCAAAATTCTCTCTAACATACACTATATCGTTATGGTTATCCTCTCATCCGCTGTTTGGCATTTACAAACTCTTGGTTTTCCATATTTACATATTTTTCTTTGCCTCTTTCTTATTATTCTATTTCAATTAATGCTCTTATTCTAGTTAATGACATGCTCTGTGCTCACAATATTATGAAAATTAGATGGGGGCATTGAACCAGAAAAGGAGATGTTCAATGTTTAATAGTGCGATTGGGGTTGACCCAAACAACGTAATAAATATTTATATCATTTAAATAAAAATAAATAATATAATAAGAATGTAATAATTATACAATAATATGAATTTATGATTAAAAAATAAATTTAGTTAACATATAAACTTATAAATTTAATATTAATTATTGCTAATTTATGTTATATATTTAGATAAAATTTACATTATAAATTATATATAAATTTATATTATAAACTTGATTTTATAAATTTTTAATAGTATATTATTTACAATTAATAAGTAGATAAAAATTAATTTTTAATAATGTATGAAAAAATAATAGATAAATAATGCAATATGATTAATAAAAAAAAAATAAATATTATTTATATTATTAAAATTTAATTAAAAATCTATTTAAAAATGTAATTTATGTTTTTAATTTTAAAAACTTTAACTAAGTTATTTAGTCCCACCTCACCTCAGAGGTTTCTTTTTAGGGATTCAAATGAACCGAGCGTTCGACGAGCTACTCGTGGGTCAGCACGATAAGAGCTCGTTCATGTTTGTTTGATAAGTAAGTGAACGAGCTTGAACACTTTTGATAAATACTCGATAGCTAAATAAATGAGCTTAAACAACTTGACGTTCGGATCATTTATGTTCATGAACAATATCGTTTAATGCCCGTGAACCAGCTCATTAAGAAACTTGATTATAACTATATTAGAGTTTTAAAATATATATTGTTACATTTAATAATTTATTTTTACTAATCTTGTCTAAAATTATTTAATAATTTCTTTTTACTTGTCGCATCTGCCTAAAATCGCAAACAACCCGCTCTCTGAACAAATACAAAATGAATCAAAGATCCTTTGTTCGTCAACGAGCTCATTTGGTAACTCGAAAACACTTTTTTTTTTTTAGAAAACACTAATTAGATATGTTCATGAACGAGTTCATTTGATAGCTTAAGAATACTCAATAGATATGTTCGTAGACAAGCATGTTTGATAGTTTAAAAAATTTTGCTAGATATGTTCACGAACATGCTCGATGTAATTGTTTGTTAGAAGGCTCGATAAGGCTCGTTTATTAAGTTAATGCACATCTAGAAGTAGAGGTCATTTATAGCTCAATAAGGTTCGTTTGTTTAAAGCTCGATAAGCACGAAATTAATCGAACATGAACACCCATTAATTTAAATGAACCAAGTTTGAACACAAACAAAAAAGCTTGAATCAAACTTGAACCGAACTTGAACAAACTGATAATAAGCGATCTTAAACATGAACACGCACATATTTGACTCGGCTCAGTTCGTTTGCAGCTCTATTTTTTTTCTCTTATTTATATAAATTTTTTAATTTGCATATGGTAAAAGCTCACATGGAGTGGTGGGATCATGTGAGTTTTTTTGGTAGTTGGTTGGAAAATAATTATTATATAAATTTAATGCTCATTATAAATTTAAATATGTTAAATTTATACTAAAATTATTAAACTAATCTATTTATGTTAAATTTATACTAAATTTATTAAATTAATCTATTTAATTATTTAAATCATATAACATTGAACTGGTTAGTTTCTAAGGAATCAGGACCTGTTCACCGGTCAAACTGACGGTTCTGACCGATTCATGCCGATTCGATGTTGGACCGATTTTTACTTAAAAATCGAATCGACCCTATGACTGATTCACGGTTTAACTTGTCAGTCTGCATTGGTTTTCAAAATCATGCATGCTCATTGCAACTTTTTTGATTTTGAATCCATAATTGTCTATGAATCACACCCAACTATAATGAGAATACTGAGTGAAAAGGGAATAGAGAAATAGAGAGAAAAAAATAATTCTAGAATGAGAAGCTTTGAGGCTTTGTAAAGTAAGCTTAATTATTGAAAATTATGTAAATTGAACTCACCTCACTCTCTATTTATAGATTTGGGTTAGGGCTTGAGTAATTCAATAATCATGCAACCTAATTATAATGTTCAACTTGATGAAGGCACTTGTCAAGCTTCTAAATAGCCAAATATTCGATTAATAACTTTTCAAGTGGTCGCCCACCTAAAGTAATCGCAAGGGTTGACTCTATAGATTATACTTGCTAAGGCCGATAGATAGGCCATATTTGTTTGATTGGGGTTAGTCCTTAGATCGTATTTGCCTGCTTGAGAGAAGTTCTCTTGTAGACTGGCAAGTTTCTTTGAACTGATGTCGAGTAATACAAATTAGCTTGGGTTGAACGGGGTTCAACTTAGTTTGAGCCCTATTTTCTTAATATTTGGATGTGCACTAGTGGCTATTTTTGTCTCAATTGCTCTTTTTAAATAATTCTAAATCAAGCTGTTTCTTGTATTTGTGACAGGTGGAAAAGAACGAAGAACATCTGGAGAGCTTGGAGAATCGTTTTTCAACCTTTGAAGGCAAACATGTGAATGTGGATAATGAGAAGGATCTGACACTTTATCAGGTGGAGGAATTGAAGGGTCTGTTGAAGTTAGCAAAAGAAGATCATGAAAACCGTTTCCTTTTCTTCAAGAACCAAACTAGCGCTTTGAATAATCAGATTCACATATTGAAAGAAAAAAATCAGCTTATAAATGAGGAGCTCGAGTATGGGCTGCATAAAACAGTGAACGGTGATTTTGATTGCTTTATAACGCAGCAAATTTTGTATGACATATACGAAAAAAATCTTACTCTTTCAGATGAATGTCAGAAACACATAGATAAATTAAGGTGTGTGGAGAAACTTACTTCGGAACTCAGACAGGATCAGTCAACACAAGAGAAAAGACTAGGTTCACTAGTGGAGCATAATAGGGAGCTTTTTGAGTGGGTTCATGTGATGGTAAGGGCATTCGATGCAAAAGAGGACAGTGAGGCTTCTAATGCTGGTTATAAGAATATGGTGCAGTTTATTTCCCATAAAATGATAGATCTGAAGGCTTCAGTTACAGAATCCAATGAAGAATCCCATCACGTTCATCTTGAGAAATCCCCTTTTACTGTTTTTTTAGAGGAGCTTGGCCTGAGTTTTGTAGAATTGAGAGCGCATAAAAATGTTCTTGAGAAAGAATCTGAAAAGAAAAATGAAGAAATTTCTGTTCTCCACAACAAGTGTTGTGAACTCATGGAGGTAAATGAGCAACTGAGGAAGGATTTGAATACTAGCAATCAACAAAAAGAAGATCTAAAAGCTGAATTGGAGAAAACTCATCAAAAGTTATCAGAGATGCCGAGCAATTTTCATGGCGAAATCCCCAAGTTGTTTGCAGAAAGTGAGTGTGTATCAAGTAAATCTTTTGAGTTAAGGGAGCAGACCGATTCACAGGAAGAGGAGCATGAAGCCATCTTTGAAGAATTTATGATCCATGAGAACCTCTTTTGTAATTTCGGAAGTTCTGATGCTGAGAAATCTTCATTACTTGATCAGTTAATTGATGATGTGTACAATCTTCATGGGATCACAAATGACCTTGGTCAGGATATCAGAGTAATAAATGAAAATTTGAGAGCTCTACAAAATGAGAATATGCATCTTAGGGACTTAGCTGTTAATTTTGAGACCAGAAATTCTATATTGCTAGAGGATGATATCCACAGAATGAGTGAAGTTTTTGGGACACTGAACCCACAGAGTGACGCTAGGAAGAATCTGTTAGAGCAGACAATCATGGAGTGGTCGGATACACATCCGAGGATCCAAAACATGCAACTCAATAACAAAAATTTGTGTATTAATTTAGAAGGTCTTATAGAGGAGCTGGACAAGGCTAATGTTGCACGGGAAGAGTTGGAGGAAAAAAATCTACTTTTATCTAAAGAAAATGTCTGCATAGTTGATGAGAAGGAATTCCTTCGCCAATCTAATGAGAAACTTGTTGGAGAGATCTCCAGATTGCGTACAGAAACTGAAGCACTAAGAAGGAGAGAAAAGAACTTGACTTCTGAACTCCTGAGAGCAAAAGATGTAAGTAGGTGCATTGAAGAAGAATCTGCAGCATATTTACTTGATATTAATGTTGCATCAATCAATGATTTGGTATTTAAACAGAAGTTTGTTGAGCTGATGGTCAAAATTAAGAGCCTTGAGGCCAGTGAATATGTGCAACCTAAGATAGCATTAGGGGAAATTTCTCCCAGAAATGTTGAAAGGGATGATTTAGTGAAAAAAGTTAATGACCTTGAAAAAGAAAATATTGGACTGAAGGCAGAGTTGACTGCTTATCTTCCTCATCTCGTATCTTTGGATAATGATATTGCCTCTTTGGAAGAGGACAGTCTTTCACTGGCAAATGATCACATCCTCAGCAGTAAGAGAAAACAGGTAAATTTTCTTCATGGATGCTTCAAATTTATGATTATTAGTAAATTGTATAAAAATTGAATCTCCAAGAAGCATTTTTCAAAACAACACTGTATTTATTGACACAGCGCACAAGAGCATCATATTTTGTATGACTCTAAAAGCATATATAATGAAACTTTTTTTTTTTTAATTTTACTGAAATGAACTAATTGTTAAGCCATCGGACACGTGGCTTCACTCTAATGGTTTATATGTTACCGTTTGTACTGTACTTTCTTTAAACTTGAATCTATTTAAACTCTGTAATAGTTACTTTGAGATATAGAAGAAGTTTATTTTTCCTTCCTTCTGCTTGCGTCCCTCTCGCTCTGGTTTCTCTCCTACCCTCGTTCAATCTCGTCAACATGGTATCAGGAGACCAGGAATTCTAAGTGTCATTCGTTCCAGCCATGGCAAGTACAGCCACCACATCTTCTTCCGCTCCGGCGGATGCCTCAACCGCCGAATCAAGATTCTCCTCCCCGCCAATTCCTTCCTCTCTGAAGTTCTTGATGAACAATATCAAGAAAGTCATTGCGCATCAACTTACCGCCGACAATCATGCGCTATGGCGAACTCAAGTTCTCAAACTTTTTCGAGCCAACAATTTCGAAGCCTTCTTGACCGGCTCCGCAAATTGTCCGCCGCCTCTGCTTCAAGATTCCGAGGGTAACCACATCACTAACAAAGATTACACCACCTGGCAGCTGCTTGATCAAAATCTTGCATCGGCCCTATACTCAGTTATCTCCCCCTCAATACTTCCCTATGTTCTATCGGCGGATCACTGCTGCGACATCTGGAGGATCCTCGACAGCCGCCTACAATCTTCAACGCGGTCCAGAATCTCTCAACTCAAGAACGAGCTCCACTACCTATCTATGAAGGACAAATCCATGACCCAATACCTCCTCGATGTTAAATCCAAAGTAGATGCTCTTGCCGCTGCCGGCGCTCCAGTGGAAGTCGAAGATGTTATTCACTACACTTTAAACGGCCTACCTACAACATACCAGGCTTTTAAAACCGCAATTCGAACCAACCTTCGCTCCGTCAGTCTAGACGAACTCTATACCCTCTTATGCAGCGAAGAGTTAAATCTTCTTCACGAGACCACTAAAGAACTTCATCATCTCAGCCTCGCTGGCAATACCACCGCACTCACAGCCACCAGAGGCCACGGACGTGGAAGATCTTCCAACAATCGTGGTCGTTCAACCAATAGACTTCCATCCGCGGCACCTTCCAACAGAGGTAACAAAGCTCCTAGGCCAGCTATACATTGCCAAATTTGCGGGAAATTCGGCCACTCAGCCGTCAAATGTTGGCATCGACATGACGACGAATACTCAACCGAGCAGCCGGTTGCTCTTTTCACATCACCGGCCGCCAGCAGCTCGTCCGATTGGTTTCTTGATAGTGGAGCCACAAGCCATCTTACGGCCGATCCAAATCAGGTTCACCAATCTCAACCATATCACGGTAACACTCAGGTAACTCTCGGGAACGGCCAGACCATACCAATCCAAAACACCGGTAAAGGTCTGCTGCCGACTCCCTCAGGTAGTCTCAAATTGCTTCATTTAAATCTCGTACCAAATCTATCCTTTAATTTGCTATCGGTTTATAGACTAACATCTGATAACGACTGCTTTATTACTTTCTTTCCTCATGGTTACGAAATTAAGGATCGGAAGACCCACCGGCTTCTTCTTTCGGGTCCTTCTACTAACGGCCTCTATTCGCTTCGTCTCAATCAACACACAGCCAATAAAACCGACGATCTTGCGCTCGTCTCCATTCAACAAATCCCAGACTTATGGCACAGACGGCTCGGTCACCCTTCGCCGCACACCTTAGCTTCTATTCGTACCAGCAATAATACCGTCTTAATAAACTCTATTACTTCTAACTGTAATTCATGTAAGATGGCTAAAAGTCATCGTCTACATACCCCCTCCTCTCAAACTGTAACCACCTCTTTATTTTCGCTTGTTCACTCAGACATTTGGGGTCCGTTTTCGGTCGTTCCCACGTCTGGGTTTAGATACTACATTTCTTTTATTGATGATTTGTCAAAATTTACATGGATTTATCCCATGACACACAAATCTGAAGCTTTCGACAAGTTTGTTCAATTTCAAAGATCTGTGGAACGCCAGTTTAATCACAAAATTAAAATCATTCGAACGGACAACGGCGGTGAATATATTAATCACAAATTCCAAAATTACTGCACCTCTCTCGGCATTCTTCATCAATCTACTTGCCCGCACTCGCCCTCGCAGAACGGAGTCGCAGAGCGTAAACATCGTCATCTCATCGAAACCACTCGTACCCTTCTCATTCAAGCCTCTCTCCCTCTATCGCTCTGGGTAGATATCCTTCTCACTGCCAACTACCTAATCAACCGTCTACCTTCCTCCGTCACAGATCATAAATCTCCCTTTGAAATTTTACACGGACAGCCACCTAGCTACGATCATCTCAAGGTCCTTGGGTGCTTATGTTACCCTTGGCTAAAACCTTATACCTCTCACAAACTATCTCCCACATCTCACCCGTGCGTCTTCATTGGCTACGCTCATTCGCAAAAAGGATACAAATGCTTGGACATCCACACTCACAAAATTTACACATCTTGTCATGTCATATTCAACGAAAACGAATTCCCTTACTCTACTCGATTTCAACAAACCTCTGCTTCCTGCTCTAAATCTCCAATGCCTCCGCTGCTGTTGGTTCCAAACTCTAGTATTCTACCTCAACAAAATCACTCTATTGCATCCGTCTCCACGCCTATTCCTCCGCCCGATCATCCCACATTAACTTCATCATCTCCATCACCGTCTATTACCCCATCAAGTCCAGCACCCACCCTATCTAACACCCAACCAATTATAGCCTCCAACCCAACGAGCACTCCGCCAAATTCAAACAATAGCCAGGCTCCACCTCTTCCGTCTCACCCCATGGCTACTCGATCGAAAACTGGAATTTCTAAACCAAAGAAAATCTTCGACCTCGCACACACTGTTCAACCTACAGAACCTCAATCTTATAAACAGGCTGCCAAAGCTGAACATTGGCGCGCTGCCATGTCTCAAGAATTTCAAGCACTCCAAGCCCAAGGCACTTGGGAGCTCGTTTCACCATCACCCTCAATGAACATCCTCGGCTCAAAATGGACATTCCGCACCAAGTATAACTCGGACGGGACCATTGCCAGATATAAAGCTCGGTTGGTCGCCAAAGAATTCAATCAAGAACATGGCATCGACTATACCGAGACGTTCAGTCCAGTTGCCAAGATGCCCACTATTCGCGTTCTTATCCTCATTGCTCTCCATCATAACTGGATCATACATCAGTTGGACTTATCTAATGCCTTTCTCCACGGAACCCTGTCTGATACAGTATACATGTCGTAACCGCCGGGTTTCCAAGACTCCATCCATCCCGGCCACGTCTGCAAACTTAAGAAAGCGCTGTATGGCCTCAAACAATCGCCCAGGGAGTGGTACGCTACACTATCAACTCACCTTCTCAAGCTCGGATTCAAGATCAGCACGTCCGACCACTCGTTACTCACATACAACTCTGGTACCACACGTATCTACATGCTCATCTACGTCGATGACATCTTGCTCACAGGTAATTCACAATCTGAAATTTCAAACTTATTATCTAACTTGAACTCTCATTTCCAGATGCGAAACCTTGGGTCTCTTTCGCAATTCCTCGGCATCCATGCAACCCGAACGACGAACGGCCTCATCCTTCATCAACAAAACTACGCAAAGAGTATAATTCACCGAGCGGGCATGGATCAATCTAAACCGGTTCTCACCCCTCTACCCAACCGTTCCTCCCGTATCAGCGAACCCAGCACACCCTATGAACATCCACAACTATACAGACAACTCATAGGAGCTCTTCAATATTTGACGATCACACGACCGGACATTCAATTCGCTGTACAACAATTATGCCAACATATGCAAAACCCTCTTCTATCTCATTATGAATCACTCAAGCGCCTCCTTCGGTATATCCATGGCTCGACGGGCACAGGTATACCTCTGAACCGTACTCACTTAACACTAACCGGCTATTCAGATGCAGACTGGGCAAGCAACACTCAAGATCGCAAATCTATCTCCGGATATTGCAATTTTCTGGGCAACTCTATCATCTCTTGGCAAGTCAAGAAACAAGCTACCACAGCCCGCTCATCAACCGAAGCAGAGTATAGGGCTCTCGCATCCGAAGCGTCCGAAATTATTTGGCTACGTCAGCTGTTAGCTGATTTCCATATACCACAAAATGAACCTACAACAATATTTTGTGATAATACGTCAGCAATCTCTCTTGCAAACAACCCCATCTTTCACGCTCGTACAAAGCACATAGAGGTGGACTGTCATTTCATTCGAGACTGTATCAAGACTAAGCAAATCTCAGTTCATCACATTTGTACCGAAGACCAGATTGCTGATCTGTTTACAAAATCCCTACCCAACGCCAGATTTAAAACTCTCTCAAACAAACTTACAGCACTCACGGATCCATAAGTTTGAGGGGGGCTGTTAAGCCATCGGACACATGGCTTCACTCTAATGGTTTATATGTTACCGTTTGTACTGTACTTTCTTTAAACTTGAATTTATTTAAACTCTGTAATAGTTACTTTGAGATATAGAAGAAGTTTATTTTTCCTTCCTTCTGCTTGCGTCCCTCTCGCTCTGGTTTCTCTCCTACCCTCGTTCTATCTCGTCAACACTAATGACACTCAACTGAAATCTTTTGTCAGGGTAATAATTTATTGGCAACACTTCAGCGGAAGAGATTTAGCCAAGTAAGAGGTAAAGATCATATTTCCAAAGCCTCAGCAGGAATCGTGGAGCTGAAGAAAATGCATGCAAAGGTTAAGCAACTTCAGATGGCAGTAACAGATACAACGAGGATTCTCGCACAAGAAGAAATTGTCACTGATACTAACTTTGTAAGTGAAACAAGAAAATCCAAAGCGAGAAGATCAAAGGGAAGCAGAAGCGCACGTGAAAAGGAAACAGAAAAGAAGAAAGATGTTATCTTGGATACAAGAAAGAGTACTGCAGCTGACAAAGGTGTTAGACTGATAAAAATTGACCAGGAAGTATCCAAAGTGAAGCATAAACAGATGACAAAAGACATAGAACTTGATCATATTTTAAGCAGCTTTAGAAGTGAAGATGATCCCAATTCTGAGACTGATCAGCAAGCATTTGAAATGTTGGATCCTGCAACTGATAATGTTGAAGAACATCAAAAGATTGACATAATGGAGGGAGAAAGAAGTGAAAATCCTTCTTCTGAACTAGTTCTGGAGAAAGAGTTTAGTGTTGACAAGCTACAGATGCCGATTAACGATACCAGATCCCATCAGGAATGGAGTAGAAGGGTAACTGAAACTCTTTCTTCTGATGCTCTGAGATTATCTATCCTACAGGAAAATTTAGAGGAGCTGAAAAAGAAAATCGAAGTTTCTGAAATGAGCAGTCAATCTCCAAGTTCTGCATCAAACAGCATTACTGAACAGTTAAAAATTTCCGAAGGAGTTATCAAGCAGTTGATTGATATCAACTTCAAACTTACTAAAATGGCTGGCGACTTCTCTGTATCTTTGGATGACAATGAAGGAAGAAGACAAATCTCAGAGCGTGTTCAAATAGCTTCAGAAAAGATTGATGTGGTTGAGCTGGAACTCGAGAGCACACAGTTCCTCTTGTCAAAACTCCTGGAAGAACAAGAAAGCAAGGCACTCAAAGCCTTGCAGAGGAAATCAAGATTCCCCTTGAAGAGCTTCATATATTGGAAAAGAAATGATTCAAGGCAAAAGAAGCGACGTTTTTGTGCTTGCATGAGGCTCAATAAGGGTGACTAACTACCTACCTACTTTTTTAAGCTTAATTTGCTAGTGGAAGTCCTTTGTATGTATGATTAATCAACATGAAGAACATAAGGGTTTATATCATATTGATGTTCTTCTAGTAATTGATTTCATGTAATGGAGTTTTCTCCATTACATGATCATGTTCATTCTGATCCATCTTACTTATTAAGACATTGTGTAATGGACTGTAAATTTGGTGTATGGTTAGGCCTTTGTGATTGACCAGTGGTGAAATGATTGTGTAATTATATGAATGCATCATGTTTTGTGTTTGTTGTAGAGATGTTTGATATTGATTATGCTTTTGACAGCCATTTAAATCATCATCCACCCACATCCACTCCCCATGTCGGGTGTCTTTTTCCTTATTTACTGTGGATCATGACATCTCAAAGAATATATAGCCAGGTCAGGCAGACTTGGTTCGACCAGTTCAGGTTCATTAAAATCTTTATGTAGATCGCTGGTACGCCATTTAGAGCATCTATGTGCATTGATAAAATGCACATTTGACTATAACAATGTAATATTTTGAAATCATTTGATTTTTGAATTAGTTCACCAGGTTGTTTACTATTATATTTTAAGTGTTTGATTTAAGCTCATTTGAACTTGGATCATATTAGTTTTGATATCGTTGAGTTTGTCTCATTGAGACACTTTGTAGGGCTTTAAGTTCGTTGAAGGGGCTGGATCGTCCTCTGTCATTTTCACTCATTCCAATACCCTAAATAGTCAGGAACGAACAGGCTTTTCGGTTTTTTCCTTCTCTAGAAACGGTAAATGTTGAGGGCTGCGAGATCATCTTTGGCTGAAGCAAGGGAGCTCTTGTTCTCTCAGCAAGCAGTGTGTGATTCTCTTCCTTACCGATCGTAAAGTGAGAAAAGAGACAAAGCTCCTACAGGAGTCGAGTGCCCTCTACTGGAACGGAGAGAGGAGCTGCTACGACCTTCTCTTCCTTCCCCATCTTGATTTTCAAAGGAAATTGTTTGATAGCTAATTAAACAAAAACAAAATCAAAATGAAAAAAATATGAGTAAAGCCAGCCCTTAGCATAGAACTTTTATTCTGTCCGGTGAACGTACGCTCCTCTACGTTCGGCCACCAATGTTTTAGCGCCACGTAGCATGAAGAAAAGTCGCCGACCCGACCCGCTATTTTTTGGGTTCTCGCACGTGCGTTTTTTTAAATACTTGACGAGCCGAACAACATCCCATCACCTTTTGGATATATTTCAAATACCTAGCAATACCGAGCAAATACCGAGTTGTACCTAATTTTTTCTAGCAATACCGAGCAAATACCTAGCAATACCGAGGCAAATCCCTAGCAATACCGAGCAAATCTTGAGCAAATACTGAGTTGTACCGAGTTTTTTCTAGCAATACCGAGCAAATACCTAGCAATACCGAGCAAATCCCTAGCAATACCGAGCAAATCCTGAGCAAATACCAAGTTGTACCGAGTTGTAGAAAAACTCGGTACAACTCGGTATTTGCATGGTTTTGGTCTTCAAAGAGCGGTATTTCTCGTTTTTGCAAAGCAATACCGAGCAAATACCGATCAATACCGAGAAAATCGCAAACATAGCATTCCCGGGTTCCGCTACAGGTCAAGTCGTCGGGCCGCGCGGTAAAGAGTAAAAGCATGTGGCGACATGTTATTGGCGGCCGAACGTAGCTCTACGTCCGGTCAAAGGACGTAATAATTGTTCCTTAGCATAAGTAACAATTGGCCTTTAGAAGGGTATATCACTTAGGTCGGGTCGGCGGGACTTCGGGTTGGGTCAACCCGATAATGAGTAAGTCGTTACCTAAATTAGCCCAGTCGTTACCTTTCTAGACGGCAGGCCAGCCGTAGAGTTTTTAAAATTTTTATAGTATCATTTAAAAAAAAAATCATTAATAATATATATATATATATATATATATATATATATATATATATATATATATATATATATATATATATATATATATATATATATATATATATATATAATGAAAAAAAAAGAGAAAAACAAATAGTTAAATTAATTTTTATTTGACAATTTTTTAAATTTTATAGTATCATTTATTAAAAAACAAAAAACAAAAATATTATTTATAAAAAAATAAAAAAGGGAAAAAATAAAGTCATTAGCTGTTGTTTTTTTTTTTTTTTAATATTTAAATTTAATTAAATTATATATTTATAAATGGGAAAATTTTAAAAGTAAGTATTGTTAATTAAAAAAAAGGATCATTACGAATGTTTTGAAAAATTAAAAATTGGCAAAGTCATCCGTACTATTATTTTTTATATTTATATTTTATTTATTAAATTAAATTTATCATTTTCAAAGAAATTTGATTACGTTTTTAAATAAAAATTTTTAATTAAAATCTTTAAAAAATTAAAAACAGATTACGAACTTAAAAATAATAATTAGATTAAAAAGTTTCTCATTTTTTAAATTTTTATAGCTTTGTTTTTTTTTTAGGTATAAATTTAATATTTAAAAAAAATTAGAATGTTGTAAGAATAAAATTTAATTAAAAGATATAATTATTAATATTTAATATATTTAGATAAATTTAATTTTGCTTATTTATTAAATATATTTTGATAATTAAAATTTTATTAAAGATTAATGTATGAAAAATAAATTTAATCAAGCAACTGTTTTAATGAAGATATGAAACTATTATTTATTAATTTTAGTTTAAATTCATTTTATATTATGAATAAAAAATTTAACTTATTTACTACTTAAATCTAGCGGCTTGGCAAGATGAATCGAGCAAACTTATTTAATGATGGACGGCAGCCATTGTTGTACCCTTCGCAGGCCAACCGTTCCTTTTGAGCCAAATTTTGGATTTATTATTCTGTGCCTAGACCGGAGGACGTCAGGAGACCAATAAAAATACATCATGTCATTTCGTTGTTGGGTACCGAGCTCGATACCCCTCGATACCACTGAATATCTAGCGCTTAACCGGTCCTCCCATCCGTTGTCCGCACAGAATAGTAGCTCGAGAGTTTTGAGACCACTCTATTTAGTATAACGAGAATTTTATTTTGCTTTAAATTCTTAATTTGTGCTCATTTGGACTCCTATTAGATAATATAATTACATTTCATTATTCCAATGTTCTAATAATTTTTTTTGCAATATTAGATTTCTTAAATATTTAATTAAAAATTGAAAACTAATTTTAAAAATATGCTAAAAAGTTATAATTAAAAAAGAAACAAAACGAACAAAATAAAAAATGAGAAAAGTAAAATTAATTTAATTTAAAAAAAACGTATCTATTTTAAAGCTTTTTATGAAAAACGTAATTGAAATTTAGATTTTCTTTGAAAATCATATTATTTAATTTAAAAGTAAATAAAATATAAAAAAAAATAATAGTATAATGTATGGTATACTTTTTTTTTATGTGGGAAATTTTGGGGTAAAGCCCATTCATAAATGAAAAAGATTACAAGTAAAGTAAAAGACAGAAACTATAACTCCTAATCTTAAAAACAGAGATTAGGAGTTCTAAATGAAGCAAAATACAAGATAAAATGGGAAACATGGCAAAAGCCAAAGGACTCAGAACGTTCTGGAATCACGAATTGGTCTGTTTCTCGAGCGAGTCTGGCCAAAACGTAGAACCCCTGGTTGCCAAGAAGACCATTCAAGGGGTAGCTGAAGGATCAGCATTCATCATTGTCCTTTCAAAAATGTGTCAATTTGCAACAACACATTTTAATTTTTTATATTTATATTTTTATTTTTCAAATGCAGATAAGTAAGTTGCCCATTTAATGAGCAATTATGTCCATTTTTAAATTTTTTTAAACATACTTAATCACCAATTTATTTATTAACAATACTTACTTTTAAAATTTGTCCTTTTATAAATACTATAAATGTTGTGTCCTAGAATATTCGCGGCGGTAAAGAAATATATAGTTTAACGTCTTAGCATTGTACGAAGATCTAGCACACAATCAGATAAGTGAGAGGGTGTAGCTAGACCTGTCAATATTGGACCCGACCCGAAAACCCGATCCGAACCCGACCCGAAATTTTCGGGTTTGGGTTGACCCGAACCTGAAACGGGTCGGGTTCGGGTTCAGAAAAACGACCCGTTTGCAAAAACGGGTCGGGTTCGGGTTGACCCGACGGGTTGCCGGGTCAACCTGAAAACCCGTTTATTTTAAAAAATTTTGAATTTCTGCCCCCGCTCGGCCGCTCGCTGCCCGGCCTGCCCCCGCGCTGCCCGGCCTGCCCCCGCGCTGCCCGCCAGGCGCCAGCCCCGCTCGGCCGCTCGCTGCCCGCCAGGCGCCAGCCCCGCTCGGCCGCTTGCTGCCCGGCCTGCCCCCGCGCTGCCCGCCAGCCAGTTCGGCCGTCCGCGACTCCGCGCAGCCGCGTTTCTCACGCCGGCGTCAGTTCCGCCTGACCGCCCAGCCAGTTCCGCCGTCCCGAGGCAGTTCGGCGTCGAGGCCGCGCAGCCGCCGTCCCGAGGCAGCAGCGTCCCGAGGCAGCAGCGTCAGTTCGCCAGTTTGCCTTTTTGAGTTTTTCTTCGCGTCCCGAGGTCGGAAGACTCGAACTGACAGCCGTCCCGACTCCCGCGTCATGCCATCACTGCATCGAGCCGCGAACCCTGTGTGTGACCTACTGCCCGCGCGGCGAGATTTGGATTTTGGCTGAAATAGGTGGGGTCGGGTTGACCCGAACCCGACCCGAACCCGAAGCGGGTCGGGTTCGGGTCCAGAAAATCGACCCGTTTGAAAAAATGGGTCGGGTCGACCCGAACCCGAATAGTACCGGGTCAATTTCGGGTTGACCCGAACCCGACCCGTAACCCGAAATTGACAGGTCTAGGTGTAGCATCATAAGTGACCAGAATTTTTACGTGGAAACCCCTGAAAAGGGGGAAAAACCACGGGGCATGGCCTAGTTTGAATGAATTCACTAGTATTTGGAGTCGATTACAAATGAGGTCCTTCCTTGGGAGAAGGCCTTGGCTTGATGTCACGAATGTACATTATATATAGTGCATTACATGGTGGGAGTTACAATATATGTGTTTGTTTTGTCAGCACGACCATAATCGATAGGATGGAGGTCGGAATTATCGTTGTCTGGTGATGGAGGTCAGAAGGATCATAGTAGGCGACGGAGGTCAGAAGGACCATAGTCGGCAAGAGATTGGGGTCAAAAAGACTGTTGTCTGTTCATGGAGGTCGAAAGGACCATAATATGCGACAGAGGTCAGAAGGACCGTAGTCGGCAGGAGACCGGGGTCAGAAAGACTGTTATCTTTTGATGGAGGTCGGAAGGACCATAATAGGCGACGGAGGTCAGAAGGACCGTAGTCGGCAGGAGACCGGGTTCAGAAAGACCCTTGTATGTTGATGGATGTCGGAAGGACCATAGTAGGCTATAGAGGTCAGAAGGATCGTAGTCGGAAGGAGACTGGGGTCAGAAAGACCGTTGTAGTAGGGCGGTACTCTGGTAGAATTCTGGGCGTCAGGTGGTGGCCCAGTAAAAGTTCGGGCCTTAGGTGATATCCTGGTGGAGAACAAGGCCTCAAGTGACGGTTTGGCGGAGGTGAGGGCTGTAATATCAAAAACCTGCTCCAGGATCGTCCAGGACGATCTGGATCGTCCTGGGATGATCAGTGGAAATTCTGCTCCAGAATGTGCCCAGATTTGCTCCAGGTGATTTTCTGTACACATCGTCCAGGCCGATTGAGGACATTGTCCAGGCCGATTGGCACTGTAGAAAATATCGGTCTGAGACTAGTTCTGGGAACCGTCCAGGATGATCCAAATCGGTCTGATCGTCCTGGGACGATCTGGCGATCGGCCAGGCCGATCTGAGTTTTATAAAGCTGATTTCAGCTCATTTTGAAGAGAGAGAAAATCAAATAAAACGAAAATATCAGCCGAGGAGAGAGAAAGTCGAGGGCAAATTTGAAAAAGTTGATTTTCAGACGACGCGGAGCTGTTTTCGTTCGAAGAGACTGTTCGAGAAATTGCTGTACGCAAGGTAAGACACATTCCGCCTTTCTCAATTTTCAGAACCGTCGTGTTTGGCGGTATTTTCTGTCCGGATTTCGTTTCCGTTAATGATTTTCGTCCGTAACTTTTTGTATATTGTTGACGTGCCGGGTGTGCACATTTTGGTTATTTTCCGAAGATTTTTGTCCGGGTATTTTTGATTCGGCGGTATTTTTAGTCGACTGCATTTTTCTGTGAAATTGAAAATTATCTCTGCAGTAAAATAAATGTTCTGAAATTTGATTTTCTACATTCTGTGCGAATTTGGTGAACTTTAATTTTCAGGAAAAATAGTGTAAATTCCGTATACTGCCGTTGTGCTGCCCGATTTTTGTCTGATTTCTGATTTGCCCGGATTTCTTCTGAATTGATATGATATCTGTATGTGCTATAAAAAGGGAGTTATAAGGGGCCTGGATCCTAAGCGATTCAGTCAGTGTCTGGGAAATCTGAAATGAGCTCAAATCTAAAATTCTGAAATCAGTTCTGTTCCGGATCCGATGAAATCTGTTCTGATGCTATAAGCATATTTGTTCTGGTGATGTGAGCACATAAGCATATCTGTTCTGGTGCCCTGAGCACGAAGGGAGTTATAAGGGGCCTTAATCCAAGAGATTCAGTCAGTGTCAGAGAATTTAGCTATGAAATATTATCTGATATCTGATTCAATCTGATTCTGCTTTCCGTATCTGTTCTGTAAGCAATCATGATTCTGATACGATATGATCTGAAATTCTGATTTCTGATTCTGTTAATGTGATATGTCTGATATGTTTTTTTTTTATTTGATACGGCTTCTGTATATCTGTTCCGTTCAGTTTTGTTCTGATATGATTTGAAGTTTTGATTTCTGTATGATTCTGATTCTGTTGATTTAATCCGTTCTGATTTGTATTCTGATGTGATCTGATCTGTACGATTCTGATTCTGATGTGATATCTGTCCGTATCTGTTCTGATTTGTTCTATTTCGTTCTGATAAGTTTCGATTTGGATATTTGTCTGATTCTGTTCCGATTTCTGTACGGATTTCTGTCTGATGAGTTGGATTTTGGATTCTGAGAGTTTTGATTGGAGGTTTGTTGCTTTGCTGAGCTGTTGAGCTCACTCTTATTTTCTGGTGGTTTTCAGGTTCTGGGAAAGGGAAGGAAGTCCAGGATTAGATTCAGAGTTTGATCAGTATAGGTATTGTTTGTACCCTTTTGATTTTTGTATAGTCATGGCTTTTCCGTTCTGTCTCTCTTTCTGTTCAAAAGCCATGTACTGTATCTGTAGATGATTATTTTGAGGAAAAGAAAAGATAGATGTTTTGTTCCGCTGTGTTTGATAATTTATAGTAGCTCTGTGTTTCTGTGTTTTGTGTTTGTTTGAATTAAATAATTTGGAAGATTCAGTTCAGAACCAAATTCCAAAACCAGATCCTGGTCAGTTCGTCCGTTTCGCTTTCCGTGTCGCGGCCCGGTGCGAGCGGGATCCGTCCCGGATCGGGTCGGGTCGTGACAAGGGCCTCTAGTGGTGGTCTGGCGGAGGTGAGAACCTCAAGTGGTGGTCTGACGAAGCAACGACGTTAGGCGGTGGTCCGGCGGAGATGAGGGCCTCAAGTGGTGGTCCGGTGGAGCAATGACGTTAGGTGGTGGTCCGGTGGAGGCAAGGGCCTCAAGTGGTGGTCCAGCGGAGCAACGGCGTTTTGCGGTGGTGAGGGCCTCAAGTGGTAGTCCAGCGGAGCAATGGAGTCAGACGGTGGTCGGAAGAGGTGAGGGCCTTTAGTGGTGGTCCGGCGGAGCAACAGCGTCATGCGGTGATCCGGCGGATGTGAGGGCCTCAAGTGGTGGTCCGTCGGAGCAACGACGTCATGCGGTGGTCTGGCAGAGCAACGACGTCAAGTGATGGTCTGGCGGAGCAACGACGTCAGGCAGTGGTCCGGCGGAGGTGAGGGCCTCAAGTGGTGGTCCAGCGGAGCAACGACGTTAGGCAATGGTCCTGCAGAGGTGAGGGCCTCAAGTAGTGGTCTGGCGGAGCAACGACGTCAGGCGGTGATCCGGCGGAGGTGAGGGCTTAAAGTTGTGGTTCGGCGTAGCAACGATATCAGGCGGTGGTCCGGCGGAGGTAAGGACCTCAAGTGGTGGTCCGACGGAGAAACGGCGTCAGGCGGTGGTCCGGTGGAGGTGAGTGCCTCAAGTGGTGGTTCGCCAGAGCAACGGCGTCAGGCGGTGGTCCGGCGGAGGTGAGGGCCTCAAGTGGTGGTCTGGCGGAGCAACGACGTTAGGCGGTGGTCCGGCGGATGTGAGGGCCTCAAGTGGTGGTCCGGCCGAGCAACGACGTCAGGCGGTGGTCCGGCGGATGTGAGGGCCTCAAGTGGTGGTCCGGCGGAGCAACTGTCACGACCCGACCCGACGGGGACGGATCCCGCCCGAGCCGGATCGCGGCGAGCGCACACTTACTTGCTTATCCAGGATCTGGCTTTGGATTAGGTTGCTGAACTGAACTTCCCAAATACATAACTCAACAGAAAACACACAGAACAACAGAGCTACTAAAAACATCAAATGCAGCGGAACAAAACATCTATCTTTTCATTTCCTCAAAATAATCATCTACAGAACAGTACATGGCTTTCAACAGAAAGAAAGACAGAACAGGAAAGCCATGACTGTACAAAAATCAACAAGTACAAAAGTACCTAATCGGATCAGACTCTGAAACTAATCCTGGACCTCCTTGCCCTTCCCAGAACCTGAAAACCACCAGAAAGCAAGGGTGAGCTCAACAGCTCAGCAAAGCAACAAACCACCAATCTAAATTCTCAGAAACCAAAACCAAACTCATCAGACAGAAATCAGATCAGAAATCGGAACAGAATCGGAAATCAGAACGTATACGGACAGATATCAAATCAGAATCGGAATCGTACAGATCATATCAGAACAAATCAACAGAGTCAGAATCAGAATTCAGAAATCAGAATCGTACGGAGCATATCGTATCAGAATCACAATTTCGTACAGAACAGAACAGATACATATAGCTAAATGCCCTGACACTGACGGAATCTCTACGGATTCCGGCCCCTTATGCCTCCCTTCCCAGACACTGACTGAATCTCATAGGATCCAGGCCCCTTATGTCTCCCTTTGTGCTCACGGCACCAAGACAGATGTGCTTATAGCACCAGAACAGAATTCATCGGATCCGGAACGAAACAGATATCAGATTTCAGATTTGAGCTCATTTCAGATTTCCCCTTTCACTAACTGAATCTCATAGGATTCAGGCCCCTTATAACTCCCTTTTTATAGCTTATTCATATAGCATTACAATTCAGAAGAAATCCGGACATTTCAGAAATTACCCGAAAATCGGGCAGCACAACGGCAGTATACAGAATTTACACAAAAATTCCTGCAAAGAAAATTCACCGAATTCGCACAGAACATAGATAAGCATATTCCAGAACATTTATTCTACTGCACAGATAATTTCCAATTTCACAGAAAAATCAGGTCGACTAAAAACACAGTCGAATCAAAAATATCCGGACGAAAATCTTCAAAATATAATCAAAACGTGCACACCCGGCACGGCAACGATATACAGAAACTTACGCGGTAAAAACTGAACCAATCAAAAGATACGGACGAAAAACCGTAACGAAAACTAAATCCGGACAGAAAAATACCGCCAACCTCGACGGAACTGAAAATTGAGAAAGACGGAATGTGCCTTACCTCGAGCACAGCAAATTCTTCAACAGTCACTTCGATCGAAAACGGCTCCGCGTCTTCCCGAAATCAACTTTTCCAAAACCTTCTTTTTCTCTCTCCTCAGAGCTGAAAATCAGATATTTATTTTTTTTATTTTCTCTCTCTTCAAATGAGCTGAAATCAGCTTTATAATACACAGATCGGCCCGGCCGATCGTCCAGATCGGCCTGGACGATCAGACCAAAATCCCATCGTCTAGGGACGATTTTTCAGGACGATGTTTACTATTCATAGGCGATAAAAACCTCCATTCACTGACTTGTGCCATCCACTGATCGTCCCGGGACGATACCTCGATCGGCCTGGACGATCCCTACAGGAAATCACTTAGAGCAATTCTGGACAGATTCTGGAACTGAAAATACACTGATCGTCCCAGGACGATCCCAGATCGGCCTGGACGATACTGGAGCAGTTTGAAATATTACAATCTCCCCAACTCAGAAAAATGTCGTCCTCGACATTATCCAATCCAAACTCAGTCAAAACAAGTACGGGTACGACCGTCTCATATCAGACTCCTTTTCCCAAGTTGCTTCCCGTGCAGTCCGGTGCTTCCACTGGACTTTAACCATCGGAATCTCTTTATTTCTTAACTTGCGGACGTCGTACGCTAAAATCAATTCTGGCTCTTCCTTGTACGCCAGATTCTCCTGAATCTCAACCTCGTCAGCTGATACCTTCTTCCCAGAGTCTGAAACCCACTTCCTCAGAGTGGATACGTGAAACACATTATGCACATCAGACATAGAATCAGAAAGCAATAGGCGATAAGCAGATTTTCCAATTCTTTCCAAAATCTCAAATGGTCCAACATACCTTGGACTAAGCTTGCTTACCTGACCAAATCTGCTCACACCTTTCATCGGGCTGACTTTGACATACACAAAGTCACCAACCTGAAACTCAACAAATCTGTGCTTCTGATTATAATACTTCTGCTGACGATCTTGAGCGGCTTTCAATCTCTCTCTTATCAAATGAATCTTCTGAGCAGTTTCATCAGCAAAAGTGGCACCCAAAGTCTGTCTATCTCCGACCTCCGTCAGAGTCAAAGGAGTACGGCACTTCCTGCCATACAGAGCCTCGTACGGTGCCATACCGATACTGGACTGAAAACTATTGTTATAGGCAAACTCAATCAGCGGAATATGATCTTCCCAGCTTCCGCTAAAGTCCAGAACACAAAGTCTCAACAGATCTTCCAGTACCTGAATAGTCCTCTCAGACTGTCCGTCGGTCTGAGGATGAAAGGCTGTACTGAAATGCAGTTTCGTACCCAAGCCTTGCTGAATGTCTTTCCAAAGTCTGGAAGTAAAGCGTCCATCTCGATCAGATACAATCACACGAGGCACACCGTGCAATCTGACTATCTCTTTCACATATATCTGTGCCAAGCGTTCAACTGAATCCGTCTGTCTGATCGGAAGAAAATGGGCTGACTTCGTCAATCGATCCACAACTACCCAAATAGCATCATGTCCTTGTCGTGATCGAGGAAAACCCATAGCAAAATCCATCGTTACCTCCTCCCATTTCCACTCAGGGATAGGCAACGACTGCAACAGTCCACTTGGTCGCTGATGCTCTGCCTTCACCAACTGACAGGCTTCGCATCTCGACACAAACTCCGCCACATCCTTCTTCATCCCAGGCCACCAGAACAAAAGCTTCATATCAGCATACATCTTACCACTGCCTGGATGAACAGTGTAGCCTGAATGATGAGATTCATACAGAATCTCCCGCCTCAAATCTCCAAACACAGGTACCCACAACCTGTTCTTACAGAAAATAGCACCAGAATCAGAAATTCGAAGTTCAGGAGTCTTACCAGATCCAATCTGAGCTAGCAACTTCGAATAATCAGAATCTGACTTCTGGGCTTCTTGAATCCTTGCTTCTAAAGAAGACTGAATACTCATCTGAGCCAACTCCAAATCACTGGAGGAAATCACCTCCAACTGCAATCTCTCCAAATCACGAATCAGAAAGTCATCACAGGTAAGCTGAATACCTGAGAATCCAGAAGACTTCCTGCTCAAAGCATCTGCTACCACATTCGCCTTCCCAGGCTGATACTGAATAGTCAGGTCATAGTCCTTGATCAACTCGAGCCACCTCCTCTGTCTCAGATTCAAATCCTTCTGAGTAAAAATGTACTTCAGGCTCTTATGATCAGTAAACATCTCACATGTGACGCCATACAGGTAATGCCGCCAAATCTTCAAAGCAAAAACAACTGCAGCTAACTCCAAATCATGTGTCGGGTAATTCTTCTCATGTGGTTTCAACTGTCTCGAAGCATAAGCAATTACCTGACCATGCTGCATCAGGACACATCCCAGTCCTTTCAGTGAAGCATCACTGAACACCTGAAAACCTTCCGTACCTGACGGAAGCGCCAACACTGGAGCTGAAGTCAAACAATCCTTCAATCTCTGAAAACTAGCTTCACACTCCGGTGTCCAAATAAAAGGAACTGACTTCTGAGTCAGTCTCGTCAGAGGAGTCGAAATCTGTGAAAATCCTTTCACAAACTTCCTATAATACCCGGCCATGCCTAAGAAACTACGTACCTCAAATACCGTAGTCGGCCTTGGCCAATCAGCAACTGCCTGAATCTTCTGGGGATCCACAGAAATACCTTCTCCGCTAATCACGTGCCCCAGAAATGAAATGCTCTTCAGCCAGAATTCGCACTTGGAGAACTTGGCATACAGCTGATGCCTCCTCAGAGTCTCCAATACAATCCTCAAATGTCTGGCATGCTCATCCTCAGAAGCAGAATATACCAGAATATCGTCAATGAAGACGATCACAAACTGATCCAAATACTCCCTGAATACTCGGTTCATCAGATCCATGAAAATAGCAGGCGCATTGGTTACCCCAAAAGGCATAACCAAGAACTCGTAGTGCCCGTACCGAGTACTGAAAGCAGTCTTCACCACATCAGATTCCTTCACCTTCACCTGATAATATCCGGATCTCAAATCAATCTTCGAAAATACCGAAGATCCGGAAAGCTGATCAAACAAGTCGTCTATCCGAGGCAAAGGATACTTGTTCTTGATCGTGGCCTTGTTCAAATCTCTGTAATCAATACACATACGGAGTGTACCGTCCTTCTTCTTCACAAACAGAACAGGTGCTCCCCAAGGAGAAACACTAGGACGTACAAATCCTCTGTCAACCAACTCCTGAAGCTGAACTTTCAACTCAGAAAGTTCTTTCGGTGCCATCCTGTACGGAGCTTTCGATATCGGAGCGGTACCCGGAAAAACATCGATAGAGAACTCCACATCTCTATCCGGAGGTAAACCAACCAACTCCTCAGGAAAAACATCAGTAAACTCCCGTACCACAGGGATCTCAGAAACAGAACCAACCTCCAGGTTCAGATCCCGCACCGAAGCCAAAAATACTGGATATCCTTTCTTCCACATTCTGCTCACCTCTAACGCAGAAATCAGACTGGAGAGAACACCTCGTAATCCCTGAAATACAACTCTCTCTCCAGCCACAAGCAAACTCACTTGCTTCTTCAGACAGTCAATCTGAGCCTCATATTGACTCAACCAATCCATTCCCAAAATCACATCATACGAAGAAATCGGCAATCGAATCAAACTCGATTTCCACTTCTTGCCAGAAATCTCGATCTCACACAAACAAAACTGTCGAGCAATCAATGGATTCCCAGCCGGTAAAATCACAGACAAAGAAACCGGTAAAACCATCGAATCCAAATGTAAAAGCTCAAAACAATGCTCGGACAGAAAAGAATGACTCGCTCCAGAGTCAAACAAAACACGACAGGGCTGATCAGAAATGTAAACCGTACCTGTCACAACATCCGGAGCATCTCGAGCCTCCTGCTGACTCAAGTTGTAAACTCGTGGCTGAACTGGAACAGGAGCTGAAGCAACAGAACTACTCTGCTCCCTCTGAATCGTAGGTGGTCTCCGTGGTGCAGAACTAGAACCACCACCCCTACCAGCAAATCCCTCAGAGCGTGGAGGAACAGTCCTCGGTCTTCCTGCTGCTGAACCAACAGGTCTGACTAAACCCTCAGATCGCTGATCATATCCCATCTGTGGACATTCTGCAATCCTATGTCCCGGCTGACCACACCTGAAACAAAGACCAACTATCCTGTAGCACTGGCCATGGTGTCGCCGTCCACAACTCTGGCACACAGGTGCCGAACTGACAGATCCAGAACCAGTCGTACTGGTAACAGTACCAGACGATCCTCCGCTCCTTCTGGAATCTCCAGATCCAGAACCAGGAACAAATCTCCTCTTCCCAGAGGAACCACTGCCAGAAGTATCACCTCCAAACCTCTTCCTACTCGCAGACCACCGCTGCTGAGTAGTCGTCATGTCGTTCTCAATCAGACGAGCTCGCTCCACAAGCTCAGAGAAATCAGAAATCCGGAACGGTATCAAAGGCTGCCTCAAAGTGTCTCGTAAGCCTCTCAGAAATCGGTAACACCTCTCAGCAGAAGTGCTTACCAGCTGCGGAGCGTACCTGGCTAATGCAGTAAACTCAGCCTCGTACTGCATCACCGTCTTGCTCCCCTGAACCAGCCTCAGAAAACTCTCCTGCATCTGCTGTCGTGCAGAAGGGGGAACAAACCAGTCTCTGAACACTTCAGTGAACTCTTCCCAAGTGATCAAAGAGTTCAATCTGCCCTGAAATCTGGCTGCCTGCTGGCCATCCCACCAGTGCTCAGCCTCTCCATCTAACAGAAAAACAGCCAACGGAACCTTCCTGTCTGCCGGACACTGCATCCCGTCAAAAGTCTTCTCTAATCTCCTCAGCCACTCCTCGGCTGCTCTGGGCTCAACAGCGCCCTCAAACCTCGGAGGCTTCAACCTCAAAAACAACTGCAGGTGTCGATCGATGTCCTCAGATCTAACAGTAGAAGCTCTGCTCTGAGTCTCGCTCATCATCTGAGCAACCAACGAAGCAAACTGGGACAGTGTGTCAGCACCGACCACTGGGGCTGTACTCCCCACTGGTGCTGCCTGATCATCACTCTGACCGTCTGTCATGTCTGGGTCTGGCTGATCCATACAGAAAAATCCAGAAAATCCGGAAAACTATCACAAAAACAACACAAAAACAACACAATAAAAAGCCAAACGACCCAAAACTACCTCCCAGGCAGACTTACTGATCACTTCCTAGAGCTCTGTTTTACAATCCAACCTGTTTCTAAAACCAGTGCTCTGATACCACAAAAGCTTGTCACGACCCGACCCGACGGGGACGGATCCCGCCCGAGCCGGATCGCGGCGAGCGCACACTTACTTGCTTATCCAGGATCTGGCTTTGGATTAGGTTGCTGAACTGAACTTCCCAAATACATAACTCAACAGAAAACACACAGAACAACAGAGCTACTAAAAACATCAAATGCAGCGGAACAAAACATCTATCTTTTCATTTCCTCAAAATAATCATCTACAGAACAGTACATGGCTTTCAACAGAAAGAAAGACAGAACAGGAAAGCCATGACTGTACAAAAATCAACAAGTACAAAAGTACCTAATCGGATCAGACTCTGAAACTAATCCTGGACCTCCTTGCCCTTCCCAGAACCTGAAAACCACCAGAAAGCAAGGGTGAGCTCAACAGCTCAGCAAAGCAACAAACCACCAATCTAAATTCTCAGAAACCAAAACCAAACTCATCAGACAGAAATCAGATCAGAAATCGGAACAGAATCGGAAATCAGAACGTATACGGACAGATATCAAATCAGAATCGGAATCGTACAGATCATATCAGAACAAATCAACAGAGTCAGAATCAGAATTCAGAAATCAGAATCGTACGGAGCATATCGTATCAGAATCACAATTTCGTACAGAACAGAACAGATACATATAGCTAAATGCCCTGACACTGACGGAATCTCTACGGATTCCGGCCCCTTATGCCTCCCTTCCCAGACACTGACTGAATCTCATAGGATCCAGGCCCCTTATGTCTCCCTTTGTGCTCACGGCACCAAGACAGATGTGCTTATAGCACCAGAACAGAATTCATCGGATCCGGAACGAAACAGATATCAGATTTCAGATTTGAGCTCATTTCAGATTTCCCCTTTCACTAACTGAATCTCATAAGATTCAGGCCCCTTATAACTCCCTTTTTATAGCTTATTCATATAGCATTACAATTCAGAAGAAATCCGGACATTTCAGAAATTACCCGAAAATCGGGCAGCACAACGGCAGTATACAGAATTTACACAAAAATTCCTGCAAAGAAAATTCACCGAATTCGCACAGAACATAGATAAGCATATTCCAGAACATTTATTCTACTGCACAGATAATTTCCAATTTCACAGAAAAATCAGGTCGACTAAAAACACAGTCGAATCAAAAATATCCGGACGAAAATCTTCAAAATATAATCAAAACGTGCACACCCGGCACGGCAACGATATACAGAAACTTACGCGGTAAAAACTGAACCAATCAAAAGATACGGACGAAAAACCGTAACGAAAACTAAATCCGGACAGAAAAATACCGCCAACCTCGACGGAACTGAAAATTGAGAAAGACGGAATGTGCCTTACCTCGAGCACAGCAAATTCTTCAACAGTCACTTCGATCGAAAACGGCTCCGCGTCTTCCCGAAATCAACTTTTCCAAAACCTTCTTTTTCTCTCTCCTCAGAGCTGAAAATCAGATATTTATTTTTTTTATTTTCTCTCTCTTCAAATGAGCTGAAATCAGCTTTATAATACACAGATCGGCCCGGCCGATCGTCCAGATCGGCCTGGACGATCAGACCAAAATCCCATCGTCTAGGGACGATTTTTCAGGACGATGTTTACTATTCATAGGCGATAAAAACCTCCATTCACTGACTTGTGCCATCCACTGATCGTCCCGGGACGATACCTCGATCGGCCTGGACGATCCCTACAGGAAATCACTTAGAGCAATTCTGGACAGATTCTGGAACTGAAAATACACTGATCGTCCCAGGACGATCCCAGATCGGCCTGGACGATACTGGAGCAGTTTGAAATATTACAATCTCCCCAACTCAGAAAAATGTCGTCCTCGACATTATCCAATCCAAACTCAGTCAAAACAAGTACGGGTACGACCGTCTCATATCAGACTCCTTTTCCCAAGTTGCTTCCCGTGCAGTCCGGTGCTTCCACTGGACTTTAACCATCGGAATCTCTTTATTTCTTAACTTGCGGACGTCGTACGCTAAAATCAATTCTGGCTCTTCCTTGTACGCCAGATTCTCCTGAATCTCAACCTCGTCAGCTGATACCTTCTTCCCAGAGTCTGAAACCCACTTCCTCAGAGTGGATACGTGAAACACATTATGCACATCAGACATAGAATCAGAAAGCAATAGGCGATAAGCAGATTTTCCAATTCTTTCCAAAATCTCAAATGGTCCAACATACCTTGGACTAAGCTTGCTTACCTGACCAAATCTGCTCACACCTTTCATCGGGCTGACTTTGACATACACAAAGTCACCAACCTGAAACTCAACAAATCTGTGCTTCTGATTATAATACTTCTGCTGACGATCTTGAGCGGCTTTCAATCTCTCTCTTATCAAATGAATCTTCTGAGCAGTTTCATCAGCAAAAGTGGCACCCAAAGTCTGTCTATCTCCGACCTCCGTCAGAGTCAAAGGAGTACGGCACTTCCTGCCATACAGAGCCTCGTACGGTGCCATACCGATACTGGACTGAAAACTATTGTTATAGGCAAACTCAATCAGCGGAATATGATCTTCCCAGCTTCCGCTAAAGTCCAGAACACAAAGTCTCAACAGATCTTCCAGTACCTGAATAGTCCTCTCAGACTGTCCGTCGGTCTGAGGATGAAAGGCTGTACTGAAATGCAGTTTCGTACCCAAGCCTTGCTGAATGTCTTTCCAAAGTCTGGAAGTAAAGCGTCCATCTCGATCAGATACAATCACACGAGGCACACCGTGCAATCTGACTATCTCTTTCACATATATCTGTGCCAAGCGTTCAACTGAATCCGTCTGTCTGATCGGAAGAAAATGGGCTGACTTCGTCAATCGATCCACAACTACCCAAATAGCATCATGTCCTTGTCGTGATCGAGGAAAACCCATAGCAAAATCCATCGTTACCTCCTCCCATTTCCACTCAGGGATAGGCAACGACTGCAACAGTCCACTTGGTCGCTGATGCTCTGCCTTCACCAACTGACAGGCTTCGCATCTCGACACAAACTCCGCCACATCCTTCTTCATTGAGTTGAATTTGGTGTCGTTGATTTGTATTTCCGAGATGCTCAGTTCGACTATAAGTTTGCTGAAAACGGAGTTGAGATGGTCTTCGAATTAATTTTGGAAATTTCCAACTTGATTTTGTTTCGAGATTCGTGCCCAATCAAGATAATTATTTATCAAAGAATGTTTAAGTTTACAATCTTGTTTATAATATCCTTTTTTAAAAAATAAAAAAATAAATAGTTAAATAAAAATTTATTTGACAATTTTTTATTTATAAATATATCATTTAGTTTATATATATATATATATATATATATATATATATATATATATATATATAATGAAAATAAAAAGCAAAGAAGCAGTCGTTAGCCCAGTTAATGACTTGATTTTTTATTTCGTTTTTTTTTTGTTTTTAATAAATAATATTTCTTTGTGTCTTAATAAATGATATTATAAAAAATAAAAAAATGTCAAATAAATTTTTATTTAACTATTTATTTTTCTCTTTTAAAATTTATTATATATATTTATATTAATATATATTATAAATGATATATTTTTTAGAAATGATACTATAAAAATTGTAAAAATAATGAAAGGAATATTCATATATGAAGTTGTGATGAGAGCTGATGGCTCGGAGACTAAAGTTGAAAGAAAGTGGTCACTAGTGGTGGCAGGTTGTGGGCTCAAAAAAATTTTAATTTTGGATTGTGATCCTGGCCTCTATACGCTATCAATCATTTTTTTATTTTCAAGTGTTTGTGTGATGATAACAATAGAGAGTTTTGACTAAATTAGGTTCCGGGGGAATTTTCAGAAGGCAGATTGGGTTTTAAATAAGGCACTACCCAGAGATTTCGCCCTCATTTTGTGAGGACTTTTTTATCTGAGTTCTGGTTTCCTATAGGCACAAGCCCCTATAGTTAATTACCCCTCCTGATAAGAGAAGAGAACTTTCGATTAAGGCTAGTCATTAAAGGGGTCGAATAGGTTATAAACCTACCATATAATAACAATAGTTTTAGGGTTTAAATTTTGAATTTAGATTTTTATGATTTGAAATTTATTATTATAAACTTAAAATTGATGGTGGGGGAAATGAAGACGAGACCGATCATGATCTCATGGTTCCGTCGTCCCAAGCTGTCATTATCCCTGGTCTACTTAGTCAGAGGAGGTAGTCGACCCAACCTGACAGAAGACATCTTGTCGGCAGTCATGGGTTGCTTTGTCCAAGAATACCTTGTCGACCTGGGTTGATGTTTGTCAAAGGGGATATATCTGAATCCACCTTAGTTTACAGAGGGCTTTATGACTATCAAATATACCCTATGATTCATCGCTCAAGGGTTTGACGCCTTTAGGAAACATACGGTCTTTGGCCGTGATCGTAATATAATGGTGTCATTTTGCTGCAAAACCACCCGATCAGAGGACACATGCCACGTCCCTGTTGGCAAGAGACTATTTGAGGATGAATCAAAGTGATACACCGATACACATTCGCTCTTTGTGAGCTAAGGTTAATTTTAAATTTATCGCCCCTGACAAATGATTGCGGGAGATGGATGATTTTTAATTTTAATTTTGAGGTGATATATTTCATTTCAAGAATTTGAATTGTTGTTTGATTTGAGATTTGACCCTTCCGGTTGAGATTTCCGATCAACACGGCTATCATCGGGGTGACATTAAAGTCACTTGTATTTTTTTGTAGGATTTTAAGAGGCATTTTGCAATTCAAGTCGTGTCGACTCCAATCCTTTTGAGGAGGATGAAACTTGAAATTAGACCCGCGCAGCATTCTCGAATCATTAGATTTATAATTTAGATGTGATGATTGGAGCACATGCGGGTTATAACATTTGACCATGCGCAGCATTCTCAATCATTAGTGTTTATATTTTTAACATGTTGACCGGAGTACATGCAGGGGTATATTTAATTTAATGGATCACATTTAATACATAAAGGTATTTTAAAATATTTAAATATGATCCATTTAATCAAAATTTTACTTAGAAAAATACCCGATATTTCATTTAAGGGGCCTACGAACGCCTTCTGTCCACTTGCACACATGTTGCGGATTTAGTGGCGTTAATCTAAGTCAGATTTGAGTTGTGATACGTAGAAGATGTGTTGTTTAATTTATTCAAGCTTATCGTATCATCTACTATAGCTTGTAAGGGAAATTTATCTAATAGCCATTAGAAGATCTTGTTCGTACTTGTAAATCAACTGCATTGGTTGCCACGAATTTTCTATTATATCCTATAGATCAATTAAATATGTTATAAATTCATTGTTTCTTCTTCTTGTGCTTTAGTGATAGCTTTCTTTTAGCAAAATGAAGGATAATTATTGCTAAAGAACACTGGAAAGAAATATCACATGTCAAGTCAATTTCAAATCAAATTAGAACTTAGTCATTTTGAGTTTAAGTCTAATATTATGTGATTAAATTTGATTCAAAATTGATTTTATGTTTAAATTATGATTGAATCAATTTGTAATTTTATGTCTAAGTCCCCTGTTGTTCAATAAAAATTTTGGTAGCCTTCCGGCGTCCCCTCCCTGGCGCCGAGAGGTAAGAAGGGGCTCGACTCGACCGGAGCATATCAACGGCGAGGAGATTTTGTCTTCAGAAGCTTCGATTGGCAATGATTGGTTGTAGATCGAGTGGTTGACATAGATTGGATGTAGATTGTGATACATTGTCGATGCTCGGTTAGAGATCCCTTTTTTTATTGTTTTAATTTATCAAATAATTAATATTATAATTATTTTCAAATTGAATGATCATTTGAGCATTTTCCAATCATTTCAAAAATTTGACTAAGTCCCAAATTTTTCAGTAAATTTCGGCAGCCTTATTGATTGCTGATTGCCGGAGATTTGTTACAAGTTCCCTGTTTGAAAAATCCTCTCATTTCACTCTTTCTCTCTTTATAAAAATTTAGTTTATCATATATATAATACAATATTATATTATATAATAATAATAATAATAATATAATGTATATTATAATAAATACCAAGGCTTTTAAAACCAGACCGGACCGGCCGATTGAACCGCGAACCCGGCCGGTTACGGTTCGCCTGAGAACCGTTTCTGCGTCGAACCGGTCTTGGACCGTTCGAACCGCCGGTTTAACCGTTGAACCGGCTCCGATTTCTCATAACCGTTTTGGCGTCGACGGCGGCTGTGCAGTATTTCGCCGGAGGTAGGGCCATGCAGCATGGGGACAAGTGCCCCCCCTGACTTTATTAATAATTTTTAATTAAGTATATTTATGACTTATGAGTGAATAATTATCTATTAATCTGTTAAATCAAAATAGTTTTATTATTATATAATAAAATAGTTATTACTAGCCTTATACTCACAACTGCCGGCCAGAGCAAACAACACAGTTTCTAAAGTTTTCCAAAGGTCTTATTATATAAAGCAAAATATTTGTTCTTTCACGGTGTGGGACAAAAAGCTTTTTTTTTTTCTTAGGCGAGAAGGCTTTACATAGGCGGCGGGACATGGCATTTATTTTTTTTTTTAGGCTTAGTCTTTTTTTTTTCTAAGTTAATAATTCTAATTAATTAGTTATATTACTAAAAATATAAGTTAGAGATATGTCTAATGTATACTGTTAAAGTTAAAAATATTAAATTAGTAAAAAAATTACTAAATTAGTAGATTTAATTGTATTTATTTTTAAAACTCTAATTGATCCTATATGATTTTCATTTAGATTTAAATATTTGAATTTATTTGGCTAACATTTCACTATTATATAACTAAAAGTATTATAATTTTTTTTCAATTTTTGTTATATATTTATAAATAATTGTGTCATTATTATAATATTTAAATATAATAAATATTTATTACGTCATCCGGTTCGACCCCGGTCGAACTATCAAACCTCTAACCCCTCCTTCTTCCGGTTCATTGACCGGTCCGATTTTAAAAGCCTTGATAAATACATATATTTTAACATAACATCATATAATATAATATATAATAAAATATATCATAATATGATATGTATACAATAATATAATATACTTATTATAATATACTATATATTATTATGTATAATAGAATAGAAAGAGGGAGAGACGGAAACGAGCACAAGGCCCGATCGGGCTAGGGTAGGATCAGAGACGGAGGTTCACGCACGGGTTTGGCGTCGACGGAGGCCGGTTTGGCCGGAGGTAGGCGGGTCCGGCGAGTCGACGGGAAGCTTGGAGGCTGGCTAAGGCACGAATCAGCTTCACTGTGCAGAGGAGTCGGCAGCCAGAAGCAGCGGTTGGTCGGAGTAGGTGAGATCAAAAACTTACAGGTCAACACAGGTGAGCCGTAGTGGTTGATGGTTGTGGTGAAGAGAAGCTGATGGTGACGATATTTGTATTATGAATTTTAGTTTCAATAATTGTTCTCAAAAGCTTTTTGCACGTCTTAGATCTGTGATCTGTCCACTCCACAAGAAGTTCATCCATTCCTCTTTATGAGAAGCTGGAGCTGAAGCTGAAGCTCTCCCTGCAACAAGTTTCAACTTGGATCGAACTGAGCTTATCCAAGCAATTAGATAGGGCAAACGATCGAGATGGAATCGGTAGTCAATTCGCTTGTTTCCAAGGTGCTTGGGACTTTGTACAACATGGCAAAGGAGGAGCTAGCAATGCAGTTAAGGTTGGAAGACGATGTGAAGACGCTTCAGGTCACCCTTGTACGTATCCAGAACTATCTCCAAGACTTTGAGAAGAAAAACATCAAGGAAGTTTCCATGAAACAATGGCTTTACCAAATCAACCAGGACATCTACGACATCGAGGACCTGCTCGACGAATACGCTGCCCTCAGAGACAATAATAGTAAAAGCACGAGCAGCAAAGTGGACAAGTCGAGTTCTTCTTTGTCTACAAAGGTACGCTTCTCTTTCCATGGCAAGTCTTCCAGCATCAAGAAGGTTGCATCCAATCACCGGATTGGTGTCGAGCTTCAACGGCTTAATAAACAGTTAAATGACGATATCAAAGGGCAAATACCCGAATTATCGCTTTTGCCTAACTTTGCACCTACTGGTCCGGTGGAGAGCCGGCGAATAAGATCGAATGACAGTACTACTTCTGTAGTGGTCCGTTCAGATATAGTGGGCAATAAAATACACGATGATGCTCGGCGCTTGATCGAGTTGTTGACCAAAGAGGATGACCGTGACAACCCTCTTGTATATGCCATCGTTGGAATGGGAGGGATTGGCAAAACCACCCTGGCCAAATTAGTATTTGATGATCACATAATCGCAAGCCGCTTTCAGGTAAATTTGTGGGTCTCTGTATCCCAGAATTACAATGAAAATGATATGCTGAGAAACATCATAACATCTGCTGGCGGAGATGGTGAGCGTTGTCACAATTTTGACTCGCTCAGTAAGAAGGTTATCGATATCGTGAAAGACAAAAGGGTATTTATGGTGTTGGATGATGTGTGGGAGACTAAGAGAGTATGGAATGACATGTTGAGAATCTTGCTAAAGAGGGGCGTTGCAGAAGGAAGCAGGGTGCTCGTCACAACAAGAAACGAAGAGGTTGCAGCTCAGATGATGGCAGTCCACTCCCAACGCGTGCAGCCATTGCCTCTGGAAGATGGGTGGTCACTGCTCTGCAAGTCAGCTTTTCCTGCTTGGGTGCAGCAGAAAGCGAAGGATGACAAATGGAACCTCAAAGATATCGGCATAGAACTTGTCAAAAAATGTGATGGACTACCACTAGCGATCAATGCAATAGGAGGGATGTTGTCCAGCCAGAGCAAAACAAGAGAATCATGGGACTTTATTCTCAAGAGCAGCTCGTGGGAGGTGGAAGGGCTTCCTGATGAAATCAACTCTGCTTTATACATAAGTTACCAAGACCTGCCTAGGGATATCAAGCGATGTTTCTTGTATTGTTCATTGTTTCCTAAAGGAAGATATTTTAAGATTATGAATGCAAAAAACCTTTGGATCCAGGAGGGGCTCATCCATGATGAAAAGAATAAATCATCGCATGATGTTGCACAAAGGTACTTCAGAATACTAGTACAGAGGAACCTCGTGATACTAGATCGAGTATACATAGAAGCAGCCTATTTTAAGATGCATGACCTTGTCTACTCACTCTCACAGTTTCTAACTAGAAACGAGAATCTTGTCGCTACAGAAGAAAAAGAGATTTTAAATTCTGAATTCGATGGAAAGATAAAGAAGCTACGACGTTTTTCTTTTGTAGGCGGCCCCCATGAAACGACTAAAATCACAAAAAAATGTCTGCAAGAACATGTGTCGTTGAGGACCCTTTTGATCTTCAATAGAACCATTGGTAATATTGACAATGCCCTCTTCAATCATCTTCGTTATCTTCGGACACTATGGCTCCAAGGAACTAAAGTTACAGAGTTGCCTGAATCTCTAGGTTCCCTCAAGCTGCTAAGGTACCTAAACCTATCGCAGACTCCAATAAAGGAGTTGCCCATAACAATCCAAAACCTCAATGCTTTGAGGATTCTTGATGTTTCTGAGTGTGAAAACCTCCGTAATCTTCCTTCATGCATTATGAAGTTGCATCATCTATGTTCTCTTACAACTAAAGGTTCCGCATTGGATCATCTACCTCCGGGAGTGGGAAATTTGAACAAACTACAACTTCTTGAATTCATTGTGCCTCTAGACCAGGATATTGCACGGGAATCCTCTACTGTTAAGGAGTTGGAGAGACTCACGGAGCTAAGGTTTGTATTGCGTTTTAATAAAATTTTACTCTTGTTTTGTGTGCTAATTATCTACGTTTACATTAAAAAAAACCTAATTAATTAGAAAACAAAAAACTAACAATCTTATCTATGATGCACCAACATTTTATAATGATTCAGCATATTATGTCGGAAATATACAAAATACTTACACTTCAAACTTCCAATCTATATTATGATAATCTCTTATTTAATTGAATTTAAGAACTAACAGATCTTGTTGATTGGCCACCAGGCAATTAAATTTGTACAAGCTGGAGAGGCTGTTGGACAGCTCTCAAGCAAAAAGTGCTTCTCTCAAAGACAAACCACACCTCAAAGAACTCGAACTGAGTTGCTCCGAGAGAGATTCTAATGAAGTTTCTACAGATGATTCCGGCAGAATTGAGGAGGTCTTTGAGGATCTCCTCCCTCCAGTCGAACTAAAAATTCTTAAAATTACCAACTATTTTGGATGCAAGCTACCAAGTTGGCTGGGATCTCGACTATTTAACATTCGATTTTTGAAAATAACTGGTTGTGGCAATTGCAAGAAACTTGATGGATTAGGATTGCTGCCTTTCTTGGAAGCATTTTATATTGAAGGTGCATCATCAATAAAAAGCATTGGCCCCGAATTCTACACAAACAAAAACATAGAAAATGGTGCAAATCAAAATTCTGTCTTATTTCGAAGTATGAAGCTATTGAGCTTTGAAAAAATGGATAGCTGGGAGGAGTGGAGTAGTTTGGGGAAAGATATACGTGTGATGCCTTGTTTGGAGGTTTTGCAAATTTATGCATGCCCAAAGCTCAAGTGTATTCCCGAAGAAGTCCTGTCAGATAGATATTTGAAGAAAATAAGAATATGCAAGGCTCCCCAACTCCTCCTAAAAAAGCTGCACAACCTTATTTTTCTAAAAATCATTGAAATTGGAAACATCCCTTACCTGGAGAAGATCTCGGAAGTTCCGGCGCTTGAACGACTAAAGATAGAGGACTGTCCGGGGATTAACTTGGTGGAGCTTACACATACATTGCAGAATATCGATTGGAAAGACTTCAATGCTGACTCACTTCCAATGTGGTTTTCCACTCATGGCCATGAGGATGACAACAACATAAAAGCCACTTACCTACAAATAAGTTGCAAAGAGGAATTGGTGAGGAAGATATGCGTCAATGATGTTCATGAGTGGTCTAAAATCCAACAATTTGACAACATCTCTGTCTTGGACGAGAACGAACGTTTAAGGCTCATCCACCCCGAAATGCCCAATAGCTTCGCTAAGTATGACGGGCAAGTTAAATGGGCAGACGTCTCAGGTCAAGTAGATGAGGAGGAGCTAATTATACTTAAAATACGACGTGGCGAAGTGGAGGAGCCCCTTATGGGTGAATTCATGTGTGCATCGGACACGAGTCTTGAAAAATCGTCAGAAGAATGACGCGGAGTATCTTTATTTGCTGTGCCGGAGGATCATTTTATCAAACACCTGAATAGTTAGTTAGAATATACTCCATTACTTTCTGCTTTAGGCCGTTATAGCACATGTGCTCCTTTTTATTTCAGTAGTTAATTTTAGTATAGTATTGGAGGAGTGAGCAGGATACTTAAGGGAAGGGAAGGAGGAGAAGCAGAGTCTTTTAGTTTTTTCTGAGTTTATACAAACAGTTTACTGTTCCATTGTTTTTACTTCTTGTTGCTAGTAAACCATTTGTGCAGGGACCTACATCAAAGGAACAATGGATAAACTACAGAACCGATGTACTTCTGGTGTTTGTAATATTGATAATAAGCAAAAACTGCGAATACATTCTGTTTCCTCCTGTATGTATTTCTTTCTTTTCTCCGTAATACTAAAACTGACTATAGCAATCATAAAAGAAAATGGCAGTACGTTAAGCAGAAATGGTAAATAAGAAAGTGGCGAATGCATGAGTTTGTTAAGGAAGATAAAATGCCCTGCATAGGCTCACTTATTAACGTGATATGTATCAGTCCTCCCCATGTTCAAAAAAGCTCGACTCTGATGAGCTAGCTGATACAATGCCGTCGTCTGGTGGTGTGTATGCCCAAATATCTAAGACAATCGCTCAGTAAGAAGTTTAAGGATACATTGCAGGATAGAGCTGGCTCCGCAAAGAATAATTTCTCCTTTAGATGTCATGAATTTACTTATTTATATTTACCTTTCTACATAGTGCATGAAAAAATGTGTTAGACTTGTTATAAAAAAAAAGTTAAATTATATAATAAAAAAACTTTATTATGACGAAGTCTTCATTTTTTAAAAAATATTGTATAATTACTTTATTATTAATGTTATTAAAAATATATTTTTTCAATATAAGTCTAGAGTTTGATGGAGAATTTAATAGACAATGAATTATAATAATTACTTCTAAAATTTTTTAAAAAATAATGAATAATTATTAGACAAATTATAAATTTTATTTTTAAATTGAAAAAAATACAATTTATTTAACAGAACTCTAAAGTGCATGAAAAATTTTAATTGCAAATCTTAAAACTATTTAAACTCAAATAAATTTTACCACTTAGATTTTCTTTTTTAATCTGCTTAAGAAGAAATAGAATACTTGAAAAAAAGAAAAAGAGATACAAACAAAATCAATTTATAAATTAAAACTTTTTAATCAATATTCAAATTCCAACCCTTAAAGAAGAAAAGCATGCAACTCTTCATTCGCAGGGAAAAATTCCTCAAGCGGAATAGAACAAGTTTTTCTTTCATGAGGCCCCCAGCCTGCATCCACCCCTAATTATATATGTGATTACTCAGTTTTTAATTATTTTTATATTTGGTGCATTGAAAATCGTCAAACAATGTCAATTATAAGGCAGATATTTTTATGATTAATCTTAGATTCAATAAATGGTCTCAAAAGCATTTTTCACGCGTTAGATCTGTGGTCTCTGCATTACAAGAGAAGCTGAAGCTGAAGCTCTCCCTGTGCAAGTGTCAACTTGGATCGAATTGAGCTCATTCAAGCAATTAGATAGGGCAAACGATCGAGATGGAATCGGCGGTCGAGTCGCTTGTTTCCAAGGTGCTTGGAACTTTGATCAACATGGCAAAGGAGGAGCTAGCGATGCAGTTAAGGTTGGAAGACGATGTGAAGAGGCTTCAGGTCACCCTTGGACGCATCCAGAGCTATCTCCAAGACTTTGAGAAGAAAAACATCAAGGAAGTTTCCATGAAACAATGGCTTAACCAAATCAACCAGGACATCTACGACATCGAGGACCTGCTCGACGAATACGTTGCCCTCAAAGACAATAATAGTGAAAGCAGAAGCAACGAGGAGGACAAGTCGACTCCTTCTTCGTCTAAAAAGGTACGCTACTCTTTCCATGGCAAGTCTTCCAGCATCAAGAAGGTTGCATCCAATCATCGGATTGGTGTCGAGCTTCAACGGCTTAATAAACAGTTAAATGACGATATCAAAGGGCAAATACCCAAATTATCGCTTTTGCCTAAGTTCGCACCTACTGGTCCGGTGGAGAGCCAAATAAGATCGAATGACAGGACTACTTCTGTAGTGGTCCGTTCAGATATAGTGGGCAATAAAATACAAGATGATGCTCGGCGCTTGATCGAGTTGTTTACCAAAGAGGATGACCGCGACAACCCTCTTGTATATGCCATCGTTGGAATGGGAGGGATTGGATAAAACCACTCTGGCCAAATTAGTATTTGATGATCACATAATCGCAAGCCGCTTTCAGGTAAATGTGTGGGTCTCTGTATCCCAGAATTACAATGAAAATGATATATTGAGAAACATCATAACATCTGCTGGCGGAGACGGTGAGCGTTGTCACAATTTTGACTCGCTCAGTAAGAAGGTTATCGATATGGTGAAAGACAAAAGGGTATTTATGGTGTTGGATGATGTGTGGGAGACTAAGAGAGTATGGAATGACTTGTTGAGAATCTTGCTAAAGAGGGGAGTTGCAGAAGGAAGCAGGGTGCTCGTCACCACAAGAAACGAAGAGGTTGCAGCTCAGATGATGGCAGTCCACTCCCAACGCGTGCAGCCATTGTCTCTAGAAGATGGGTGGTCACTGCTCTACAAGTCAGCTTTTCCTGCTTGGGAGCAGCAGGAAGCGAAGGATGACAAATGGAACCTCAAAGATATCGGCATAGAACTTGTCAAAAAATGTGATGGACTACCACTAGCGATCAATGCCATAGGGGGGATGTTGTCTGCCCGGAGCAAAACAAGAGAATCATGGAAGTTTGTTCTCAAGAACATCATGTGGGATGTGAAAGGGCTTCATGAGGAAATCAGCTCTTGATGCAGAGTATTTTAAGTCTAAAGTGTCCCTTAGAATAGCTTATGTAGTTTGCTTTAAGTTTTCTAGAATCTTCTAGGATTCTCTAGGTTTTCCTTGCTTTGGCATTATATATAGGGAATGTGTAGGAGAAATGCATTGAATGATATATTTTAGTCTTTGAAGCTTTTGAAAAGCTCTCTTCTTCTTCTTCCCTGGATTGGGAAAACCCAAATCCTTCTTGCAGGTCGCATCTTCCGACGATCCACTACATCAGTTGGTATCAGAGCCTGGAGCTTGTGAAGATCGATGGACTGCGGAAGAAGGTCGGCTGTCGACGACGATCGAAGCCGCAAAACAAGATTGGCGGTCGACGACGATCGACGCCAAGGAAGGTGGGCTGTCGACGATGCTCGAAGCCGGATCGCCTTCTATCAAGCTCAATCGAAGAAATCGCTCGATCAGGTAGACAAAAATCTTGATCGGATTCGCGAAAACCTTCGGGCAATAAGGAAGATGAGAATGTCGTCGGCAACCATACCGAGGTATTCTTCTTCTTCTTCGATCTCCTCGTCCGTTTCACGCAGATGCTATCCATCCCGCCATACTCCCCCAGTCGTTGATGATTACGCTCCGCTCGAACTCCCGCTCAAATGGTGTGATCCACCGCCGGAATACCCACCGCTCGAACTTCCATTGCAATGGCGAAATCCTCCGCCTCCACAGATTACGTCGCCTCGCAAACGGAACTCCGATCTTGATCCGATCCAGCTCGATTCCGCTCTAATAGACGCATCTCCGGGAGTGGGATACTCCCCAAATCCTTCTGTCACCGGAGTCTTCCGACCGCCAGAACTCTCAAACCCGCATGACGGCATTCCCATAACCGACATTCAACCCGATCCCACCGCTGCCACTCCGCCATTGCCACCCGCACAGACAGAGCTCCCACCCCCACACCCACTATGCTCTCGCAATCTCTCTCTTGGCGTGGAGCCTGATCTCACACGATCCAATTCCAGCTCTCTGCCTCTGCTTTATCTCTCGACCGACCGGCGGACCTTTCCGCGCTCCAAGCAACAAGATCAAACCCGCCCGCTCCGTTCTATGCGCTTGTGACTGACGGCTTCCACCATCCGATCCAACTTCCACCTCCTGACCTGGCAGCGTCTAATGTTGTGAACATGGATGACGGCTCTGCTCTGATAACCCCGGTCCAGGCACATCCTACTACCGCTGAAGGAATCCTACAGCATAATGCACATCGACAGAGTACCTCCTACGCTATTTGTTGGCTCGGCTCCCCTAACCACACGTCCCTGAGCTTCGGTGATAACCATTCCCATGGTAACAACATCATCACAGCAGTTGCCACTGCCTCCGGCGACAAAAGCAACGATGAAGATCGAGTTCAATTTCTCCTTACCAAGATCCTGAAACCGCACATCAGGTACTTTAAAAACTACAAGGGCTGGATCCAGCTGGAGATCGTGAGCCCTAGAAAGTTAGTTCGGCTAGAAAAGGCCTGCTGTGGCTGCACCGACGATATCTCATATGGGATTGGTAAGCTTGAAAACCATGACACAATCTTACTGCAGGTGAATGGTCTTGCCGGAGAGCCTCCACTGGAGCTCCGTCAGCTACGGAGCCTTAAGTCGAAGGACCTTTCAAATAATGCATTCATGGCTGAGACCCCTCCATCGTTCGTTGGGCTGAATAAGCGTACTCTCCTTACGTTTGGTGCATGCAGCCTTTCATCATCATCTGATTCATCTGAGAACAAATCCTGAAAGGTTGGGGTTATGGACATATCTGAACTTGTTAACTTCATGAGGAATCCTGGTTTTGAACTACAATATCATACAGATATTTGTGGTGTTGGTTATCATGACACCGCTTTCAAATTGATCAAGGTAATGAGTTGTAAAGTCTGGTCTCGTGAAGATGTAAATGTGATTAAGCGGATGAAAGTTATTGGCCAACTAATTCAAGATGCACATAAATTGTTCGGTGAAATGCATAGTAGAGAACTGATGTGTACAATAAATAGGATGACTCTTCCTATTGACAATTTATCTTATATAGAAGTGAACTATCCGTTTGTGTGTGGTTGCAGAACTTGGGATCCTATTTTTGGCATTATGGCTTTGATAAACGATTTGTTTGGAGAGCTTCTTCTTATCTATGATATAGTGCCCAGCAATAGTCATGAACGACTACTCTTTGACAAACTAGAATCAATGCTTGATTGGAAACAGAAACTACATGTGATCAAAGGAATATTATCAGATGCTCCAAAGTACATGTTATTCTGGAGTGAAAGAAGTGACTACGGAGCTTCTAATTCTCATCAGACTTATCTTATTTCCTCAGCTAAAAGCACGCTTACTAATGATGATCTTGTTCATGATATAAGGATCCCACGGCAAGAGAAAAAGATGTTTGAAGTTGTGAGCTTCTACGATCCGCAGACCACTCATATGATTTGGACTTTGGATTATCTTATACCTGAATTGACGAGAACAAAAATGGCGATTGCTAACATTAATGTTTCATCATTCGGAGGATTTCAGCTTGAGAACATGTACAAAAGAATTAAGATCTTCGACCCAGGAGGATTGATCATAATCTTTCTCCCGATGACGAGCCTCGACGGAGTCGAGCTCTTTTGATGCAAGGGGAGAATGATGCGGAGCATTTTAAGTCTAAAGTGTCCCTTAGAATAGCTTATGTAGTTTGCTATAAGTTTTCTAGAATCTTCTAGGATTCTCTAGGTTTTCCTTGCTTTGGCATTATATATAGGGAATGTGTTGTTGACCTCGTTTTTGTCCTGATTTGCCCTCGACGGTGTTTGAGCATGTTGATCGAGCCTCGTCGAGCCCTATTCGATTCGAATCAGCATTAATTTGAGTTTGATTTATTTTTATTTCATTGAGTTAATTTTGGTCGAGTCGAGGTGAGTTTGAGTCAAACCGGATCGAACCAAACCCTGACTCGATTTTGAGCTTGATTTCAGCCCCATGAGTTTAGCATTGATTAAATCTCCAAGCCAATTTGAATCCGTTGGATCGAGCATTCGATCGGACGGCTTCGATCTCCCCTGCTCTCGTTCTAGTGCCCTAATTGAGGTCAAAGCCTCTAACACACGCCGCTCTCCCTCTCTCTCCCGACCCTCTCGGTTCGCACGGAGCGAGGCCGAAGCCCTTTTCTCCCGGTCTTCCTCTCGTTTTGCACGGCCAAGGTCGGAAGACCTCCGACCTCCCTCTCTCGTTCTCTCCCGGTTCGTGAGAAGCCCAGGCGAACCCTTCTCTAGGTTCGCAAGGCAGCCGTCCGGATCCCCTCTTCTCCCGTCTCCTCTGAGTTCAGACAAGACCCGACGTCGAGCCCCCTGGCTCTGCCGGATTCGCACACCCAGAGTCAGACCCGACGATCAGGACGATCAGGCTCCGCCTCCCCAGCCGAGCCCGAGTTCCGTCGCTTACTCTAGTCGGGCCTGAAGTCGCCTAGACCGACCCAGCTCTCCCCCTCCCTCTGTCTCGGCTCTGTTTGGATCAAAACAGAGAGGCCGATCCTAACCTCTCTCGCGTGGAAGCCGGACCCGACGCCATCGACGCCCCTTGGCTGTTTCTTTGCAAGATGAGTATCTCTCTCTCTTCTTTCTTCCCCATTTCTTTTCTTCCTCTACTTGCCCAGACTTCTTCATGATAGTTAAAAAAAAATGGGTGCTTGGATCCCTTACCAAAAATCTGAAAAGTGAGCTTCTTTCTAGTTTATTTTGTTGTGGGTTCGAATGTATATCTCCCTATTAAAATGATCGTTCACGTTATATATGTTGAGGATGGCTTTATTATAAAAAAAATCCAAGGTTTGGACTGCTGTAGCAGTGTGGCTTTGCTACTTGCTCTTAATTCCATCTCCTTTGATTTATTACCAATGGTTTTATTGCAAAGAAAATTATGCATTAGTTTGAAATGTAGGTTCTCTAACCTGCAAAGTTTTTTTTCTTTAGAAATATGAGTAAGATAATTTCACGGGATGTGAATGAGCCTTATGATATGATTTATGTTGTTCAAAAATCTGAATTTTGATGTATAAAAAAAAAATCTGTATTTGTTGCCAGCTTACATCATGTAATGTGTTTAGAACCTCATGTGTAGGTGATAGAAAATTGTGGCACGTTCTATTAAATGAATGGGAGGTGTTTGTAGTAATGCTTATTAGAGACGTGCATGTATAAACTCTGATCAAATGAGGATACTAAGAGAGCATATAGACATCTCGTCATTCTTATGTCTTCGAGGGGGGCTATGAGCTTAGACTATACGGCTTTGCTTAAGGATATACATTCAAATGATTTTTATACTTTATTAGCCATGGTTAAATTAACCTATCTACTAATATTTTGATCTTATTATCATTAAATAGATTTGTTTTATATTTTGTTATTGTGAAAATCCTACATATTGTATAAGAAATGTGGAAACTTATCATGCACAATATGATTGAGTGGTAAATATGAGTCAATTCGATTGCCGGCAGACCATATGTATACGATTTCTATGAAGGCTCGAAGAATGTTGATTTCCCATAATAAATGATGAGAAGGATGACGGTCACATTGACGGATATGAATTCTTAAAAAAAAAAAAAAAAAAGAGAGATAAATAAGAGTTGGATTGGAACAAAATAAATAGATTGGATGTATATTTAGCTCTAAGAGGGTTGGTGGATTTTGAGGTGCTTTCGCACTTTCTTAAATTTGGATTCTTCTTCATTTGTTTAAGCTTTATATGGAAGAGCATGTTAATCACATTGAAATATTTCTTGAGCCATGGAGAACAAATTTTTCATCAAGCCTCTTCCTCAGGAGTATGTTCCAGTTGGGTCTCAATTAATAGTGGGTTGTCTGTTTGTTATTTGATTTAGAGAAATGAAGTTTTCGGCCTCTCATTCTTAAATGTGTATGGCTTTGTCATGAGACCATAATAGAGTTGGGAGAAATGGTGGGGCATGTGCCAAAAACTTCATTTATGACCTCCCAAAACATCTTGTACTCTCTTATGTCAGTCGTTGGTTTTCGAAAAGAAGGATGTATAGAATCAGTCCTTTGCATGAATAAAAAATGAATAATTGTTGGGAACGTTTCTCATGAGTTTTGAGAAGAATGTGGCATATGTTGGAGACTTAGGCTTGCTGGAGAATAAATGTGTTTGGTAGAATCAAGGTGATGTTATTTATGTTGTTGGAGCATTTTTTTTTATCTTTGGGGAAAGTAAATTGATATCAAAATCTCCTTATAATGATTACTTTTTTTTTACTCAACAGTTAAGTTTCAAACTTATGTTGGGTGTATGGTTTTGTCGCTCGGCTTAAGGGATATGATATATATATATATATATATATATATATATATATATATATATATATATATATATATATATATATATATATATATATATATATATATATATATATATATATATATATATATTTAAATAAGCATAGTTTCACTATGATGGCACTGATTGGAATACAAAAGGGGAGGTTTGATACATGTTCAAAGCTGTATTTGAGATTTTTTTTAAAGGCATCTTCGTACATTGCATTAATTACTTGAGGTGTTAAAGAAATACTTATGCACTATCTTCTGCTATATGTTTGTTTGGAGAGTAGTAGTTACATGAAATTAGCTTTTTATATGAGTAGGGGTGTAGTTATTTGAAATGTTTTTTTTTTCTTTATACTACTTCTTTCATTACCTGTGCTTTGAAATAAAAAAAGACTTCATGATTTTACTCTACGCGAAAATCTTATGATTTTGCTCAATGTTGAAAAATTTTGTGAGTCGTCTTATATCTGAGAGATGAAATGGCCTTGAGTTACACTTCTACTTCCAATTTCACTTGGAGGATAGCGATAGGATGGAATATGAACGTTTTTTTTTAGGTTCATCTTTACTTATTGGAGCCTCATATGAAAAGCATGTGGGCAATTACATGAGAATACCTCTTTTGTTGAATTTTTAGAGAATAAATTTGTATCAAAACTTCTTTTTCACAATTGCATTTTGGTTGAAGTTTAATGTCAAATAAGTTGTTTGCTCACTACTTGATTCGGAAAGGCAAGGCTCTGAGTTTTCGCTCTCAAAATATACATGATTTCATTTATCTCATTATGTTAAAAATAATTTCATGAGTTACTTTTGAGATGGAAATTCTATGACTTGTTTTATATATGCCAAAAATCTTATTAAGTTCTCTTATGGTTGGAGAGTTTTGTAGAGTACGCCATGTTGGAGAGTATCTTTTGGGTTTAGATATTGGAAGGCATTCATCGGTTTCATGTTTTGTATGAAAGTTGTATGTATGAATTTAATGCAATGACGCTATAAAACTTCATCTTTCGGTGAGTTTCATAGTGTTTAGGGAGAAGATTTGGAAGTAGTTGCAAAACCTATTGTGTACGTTTTTGACCCATTGGAATGAAAATGAAGGTGAAATATTTTATGATGTCTCATGTGGTGATTGGAGAAATGAAAATGGGAACAATATTTTACATCAAATAGAAGTTATTGGAAAGTGATTCATATTGTGATTGGGGCATTGCTTCTAACATCTTAGAGAAGGGAATTAGCTCCAAAATTTCTCTCTTCTTATTTGCATTTGGCTCAAGTTGGATTGAAATGAAATGTCAGATTTCTTTGTGCTCTCATGGATATTTGGTGGCATGCAACATAGAGAATAGAGAATTTACTAAGGGGTCTTTTGAATTGTTTTGTAACTTAAAGACTTTTACGATTTATCTTATATATCAGAAAATTTCATGATTTGTTTTGTGATTAGAAAGTTCTACGAGCTATTTTACGATTGAAAAGTTTTATGAATGTTTTATAACGAAAAGCTTTTGCGAAGTTTTCTTGTTGGAGATTTTTTTTACAGTTTTACCCCACTCCAAATGAGAAAGAGGCACTTGATTGTTTTGTGTTAGAAAGTGTGTTGTTAGATTTTCATGTGTCGTTTCATTTGAAGTTTTTTTCATGAATTGTTTTAGAATTCATAGCTTTATGATTAGCTTTGTGTGGTAGACTCATTGGTGTCTTTTTAGAACGAGGTGGTATTTCATAAGGAAGCTATATTTCTTTTTGCTTGCACTTGTTTTTCTAAATGGTTTTGGGATTAGTCGGTAGTAAGATCATGTTTTGGGTTTTAAGTGAGAGGTCTAATTTGAGGATTTGTTTCTCTTTGTCGTTTGGCGCTTTGTTTAGAGGGTAAGTTTAGTTGTTTGAGTTGAGTTTCATTCAAGTGCCTTGTTTGGAATGTGGGGACAGTAAATGGCATTAAAAATACCTTCTTCTCTATTCGTATTATATCGAATTAGGGAGGAGGCTATTTTAGAGACACACTTGGCTTCAAAGAAGTGTGTCTAAAACAATAATGCCTACATTCATTTTGTTTCTGATTTCTATTCTTTTCTTTCTATTGTGTTTAGTCGTTCTTTCTCTTACTTCTCGCCTTCCTACTGCTTTGTTACTTATTATTGTATTTTCATACATGAATCCTTAAGTTTATTGATATATGTACGAAAGTCCTAAAAATTAGAAAACAATACTGTTTTTAGTCCTACAACCTTAGTGACACATAAGGATAAAAATTAAGGATCGAGTCTTAGATAACATAGACTTAGGATGTATGCTCCTTATAGGATAGAGACATCAAAACTTAAATTTAGCGACACATTTTCCTAGCTTTAATCCCATTTAATATACTAATAATCAACAAATAAAAATTAACTTTAATTCAACTCTTAAGAAAGACATTAAAATATCCAACTCTCAATCAAGCTATGATTAATATATATAACCATTAAAATTCAAAGCTTGAACATACACTTGATTAAATCTAACCAATCTCTTAATCAACTTCTAACCAACCTAAAATTTAAAAAAATATAGATTGAGTTAGGACAACAAATCTAAACTAAAATTCATTAACCTAAAAATCTCCTAAAATCCAAATCTACTAACTCACCTAAAACTCAATCAAACATTAAGTTAATCTTTTAAAACAAATCAACAAACCTTTTAATACAATTATATCAACTTGGTTTTTAGGATGGACTACTCCGGGCTGCGGGGCTAAGTGTCCTAAGGAGGCCTGGTTCCTCGAGCCTGGTGGCACAACGCCACGAACCAGTTGATAGCAAACTTAATTAATCTAATTCCTTAATTGATAATAAACTGTCTAATTCATATTTCTTTCTAATTTGTAACTATTGAATAATTCAATCAAATCTTAAAATAAAAACTCTTAAATCAATCTTTTAAAATCAGTCAACAAATCCCTTAATATACAACAATCACTCCAAAGATGAAGTTTATTGGATGGACTACTCCGAGCTGCGGGGCTAAGTGTCCTAAGGAGGCCTGGTTCCTCGAGCATGGTGGCACAACGCCACGAATGAATTCAATGGAGTGGCAAAACTTTAAACTTAATTGATTATTAATGATTTGAATCAAACCCTAATCGATAATAAATCACATAATATACCTTTCTTTTCTAATTTATAACCAACAAATAATTCAACAAAAATTGGTTGCCACTGGGTAACCCAGGCCTACGAGGCTATTAAGTTAGCCCCAAGGAGGGTGAAATAAACCTCACGGCCTCGGTGTGAAACAAAGGTGGTAATCAATCAAATACTAAAAATAAAATCTCTAAAATCAATCCTAAAATACTAATATTTAAACTTAAATTAAAATTTTTCTTTTAACCTTTAACAAATCAAATGAAAGCAATTATAATTAAACTATCCTATACAGGACCTACCCAAACCTACACACTGTTACACACCCTTAGATTTGTTTGATTAGAATAAGACTTTTAGCTCTAGGTCAGGCTTACATTTTCTCTTGTTAATCAATGCTTGTTACATATACATGTTTTATAAATGTAATTATTAAATTTCCTGTTAGCTGTATTTAATTTTCTATTGGTTATATTTTTGTTGGTTACCTGCACTTTTTTTCTGAACGGCATCTACGCTCATATATCCATTTTTCTGTTATCTTATTTTGCGAGGTACATCGGAGCTTAATGATCGAGGAGCGAGCGACATCATTTGCTTATAAGCTTTTAAGTGGCAGCGCCACATACAGTCAGGTATAATCTCTGCAATTTGTAAAGTAGATTTTTTTAATTATATATCGAAACTGCTACACATCACACACAACTTGTTAATAGGTACTCTAGCATGTTTAGGTAGCCAGCCTTAGGTTAGTTCACTGACGAAGCTTTGGCCCTATAGGTCAAAGCTTGCCCCCTTCTGTGAGCCCTAGAGACCATTAGGGTCATTTAGGCCTGTAGAGTAGGCCACCTATTATGCCGGTTGGCATCGTTGTTTTCCCACACGAAGTGGGCATCGTGGTTTTTCTGCTAGGATTTTGGCCTTCTGGTTTTGGGTACGATACCCTCCCTTTTTTTTCTTTTTTTTCTGTGAGCCTTAGAGACCATTAGGGTCATTTAGGCCTGTAGAGTAGGCCACCTACTTATGCCATTGGGCATCGCTGTTTTCCCACACGAAGTGGGCATGACTATGATGATTTTCTGTGCGGGTACCTTGCCTGGAGGGTACCCTTAGGGTGTGTTTATTTATTTTTTCTGTACTCTGGATGTCATGCATGCATTTGTCTTTACACACCTTACTTCACATTGTATTCACTTACATACATGCATTACATCAGTAGACTTAAGGATATTTCGTATCTGTTTCATGCATCATACATGGCGCTAGGTACATTCTTTTGCATATTGTAGTGTCCCTGATTGAAATCTTTTAAACTACAAATCCTTGATTTCCTAGGATAGAGCCTTCCTATCTTGTATACATATAGGGCGATTGATTGTGTTTAGGATGTTAGCTGGCAGCTCACTCCAGGCAAGCATAAGTCCAGGTTGTACACCCCTCAGTATGTCTCCTTTCATCTGTGTTTTGAGTCTGTCTTTTCTCTTAGGATAGTAATCTGGTCGTTGATCTTCTAAACTCAAAATTTTAATCATATATTTATTCATTCAAAAGGTCTAATCATCATTAAAGATAAATAGAAGAGACTCTTTGGAATAGAACTTAGGAACTTTTTCTATGCACCAAATTAAGAAGTGAATAATGCATCGTCCTTAATCGAGAGTTTTCCTAGGTCAAGGCCTAAGATGTAATTAACTACGGGGGCTTGCGCCCGTAGGAAACCGATCCCCACAATCAAATAAACCCTATCCGATGCTGATGTATCGAATAGGGGAAATCTCGTGAATTTAGGGTTATATATATTATTATCCATCGAGGTGCGTAGGTAAAAGCCGCTATCCTCCATGGCTAATCGTATCTATAACTCCATCTGCTCTTCCATCGGCCTGCTTGTGTCAATTGTAAAGGTCTACGACCACTTTGTCCTACGGGATAGTGTGATCATACCCTTTGCATTCGAACCACACGAGCGGAATCCTTTCGGAGACCCACAGATTTCTGGCGACCACGGTGGGACAGGTTTCTCTCTCCATCTTTGGATGTTGTATTATTCACTTCTGTAGGTAATCCTAGTTTGGTGCCTAGTTTGAGTTCCCATTTTCTACTCCACTATCTTCTCTTAATCCTTAATGAAGGTTAGATCATTTTAATGTATAAAGATTTAATTAAAATTTTGAGTTTATTAGATCTGTGTTTGTAATTCTCAAATTCAAATCCAGATCAATCTATTTCAAGTTAATCTTATTCAAATCAAAATTTCCATATCTATCAATTCCTAGTCGGAATTCTTTTAGACTTAATCTTGTTTTATATCATTTCAAATGAATGTTCATATTCTATCTTTAATTACATGATTCATATACTTGGCATAAAATCTAGCATCTATCATCTCTCTTGTTTGAGATTCTTTAGACTTGATCTTGATTCATATCAGTCCAAATAGAAACTCAAATGTTATTTTCAATGTAAGGGTACTTAAATTTGACATATATGAAATTTTCAAAAGAAAATTTAATTTGAGAAAAGTTTGAGAGTTTTAAATATAAGACAGACTTTTGAGAGAATTTTCTTTAGAGAATAAGTGACATATTTTTCTTAATGAAAATTTACCTCTATGTTATTTAAAAAATGAAGTGTTGGTTGACTCATCTAAACACTTAAAGAAGAAAATTCATGATAAAAAAGCACGTCTCTCTCTCCCATTCCTTGTGGAGGGTGATTTCATTCTTGAACTCAAATCTATATCAAAATGAAATTAAATTTAGAAATGAAAATTTTCTCCGTTAGCTTGCAATTTTTTTATCTCATAGGTGTCTTTTGCATGCTTATGAATTTAACTCAAAATTTTCTCAATCAGGTTGTTCATTCTTATCATAGGATCGGGTTTGTTTTGTGAATTGTTCTTCCTTACATAAGAGAGTGAGTTTTCTTCTCTTATGTTTGGAAGATAATTTCACAACTGAGAATGTATTATTTTAGAGATTTAGAAAGAAAGCCAATTACAAGAAATGAAAAGATGCGCAAAGCGCCAAAAAAATGAAAGATGCACAAAATGCATCAAAAGTGAAAAGATGCGCAAAGCGCCAAAAGTTAAAGATACACAAAGTGTATCAAAAGTGAAAAGAAGCACAAAGTGCCAAAAATTTACAAAGCAGGCATAAAATGAGCCTAAAATGAAGGTGTAAATGGCTTTCCTTTCTTGGAAATCTCTAAATCTCAGAAAACTCATGTGTCCTTTGATATTTTTGATACTTGAGTTTGAAAATGATAACTTTGAATTCATATTATGCATTGATAATCTATTAGATATAAAATGTTATTCGTGCAAGAAAATTGAGAAGATTCAATTTCTTCTTCTAATTTATATCTTTTTGAATTAGATTTTAATTCAAAGAATGCTTATCTAAGGGAGAGAACCCAGTTTAGCTTGTAGGGAGCTTGACTTGGGTTAGCAAGTTTTAAATCCCTAATCTTTTTGGGTTTAGATGGAGTCAACCTACTTGTTACTAAATTTTCAAATTTGGTCCCGTATGTCGCTTTGACTGGGTCAAATAATCAAGAGGTAAATCTTTCATTCTTAAAAATAATACTCTTATTCTTTGATAACATTTTCCCTCTTTGAAAAAAAATTATGTGAATCAAACTTTTCTCAAATTAATTGGTGAGTGTTTGACATTTTTTTTTAGTGGCTCCACTATCGAGTATGTTTAAACACTTATCTTCTTCTCTTAAAAATTCATGCATGAAAATTTTTGGACCCCTATATTTAATTATAAATCACTCTTGAGGACTGATATGATATTCCTTTGATTGCACTCTCATTTTTCTTTGGAATCTTGGTTGTTTTGAGCTATTGTTGTCTTGCTTAGAAATAACCGTTTGGCGTGCATTTCTCTTTTGATATCTTTATGCCGCCATCACTTGTTTGGGAGCCACTCTCCCATCCAAGTAGTTTGTTTTGTTCACTTGTTTGGGAGCCACTCTCCTATTCAAGTAGTTTGTTTTGTTCACTTGTTTGGGAGCCACTCTCCCATCCAAGTAGTTTGTTTTGTTCACTTGTTTGGGAGCCACTCTCCTATTCAAGTAGTTTGTTTTGTTCACTTGTTTGGGAGCCACTCTCCTATTCAAGTAGTTTGTTTTGTTCACTTGTTTGGGAGTCACTCTCCAATTCAAAGTTCTGGTTTTGTTCACCTGCTCGGGAGTCACTCTCCCATTCAGGTCGTTGTTTTTGTGCTTGCTTGCTTGGGAGCCACTCTCCCATTTAAGCTACTGATTTTGTCCACCTTCTTGGGAGCCACTATCCCATGTAGGGTGTCATTTCTGTTCACTTGTTTGGGAACCACTATCCCATTCAAGTTGTAGTCTTTGTTCACTTGCTTGGGAGCCACTTTCCCATTCAAGTTGTTGCTTTGTTCACTTGTTTGGGAGCCACTCTCCCATTCATGTTCTGATTTCATTTCTTAGTCGGGTTCATCCTCTTGGATCTTTCTACTTGTGATTATTCTGTCATATTCTTCCTCATATTGATATCTTGATGATTTTACCTTGATTTGCATAAAAGTATTCATCTTCATTACATGTCGTTCTTCCTCTACGGACAGACCCGTAGGAGAGATTTCTCAGTCGATTTCTGGTGGATTTCTTTGTTCAAGAGATCCCCTTTCGCCACTTCACTTCTTTTTCACTCTTCGTTCCGCCGTTTCGAATATGGTCAGGCGAACATTGAGTAATCCTCATTCACCGTTGCGAATGTGGTCAGGTGGATGTTGGATTCTTTTTCTTCTTTTGTCTTGCCGTTGCGAATATGGTCAGGCAGACATTAGACTCTTTGGGAAGCTCTTTATTCACTGTTTCGATCTGGTCAGGTGGATATTGAGCTGTTCTCATTCGCCGTTGCGAATATGGTCAGGCGAATGTTGAACCCCCTTTCTCTTTCTCCCTTTGTCTCGCTGTTTCGATCTGGTCAAGCGAACATTGGGTTGTCCTCATTCACTGTTTCGATCTGGTCAGGTGAATGATGGACTTTGTCTTTTGTCCCACCGTTGCGATTTTGGTCAGGTGGACATTAGACTTTCGGGAGGGCTCATTATTCGCTGTTGCGAATATGGTCAGGTGGATTTTGAGCCATTCTCATTCGCTGTTGCGATCTGGTCAGGCGAATGTGAACTCCCCTTTCTTGTTGAGAGAGCCCGACAGAGTCCCTGGGAGGCATTCCTCACTACTTTCCTCTTTTGTCCCACCGTTGCGATTTTGGTCAGGTGGACATTAGACTTTCGGGAGGGCTCATTATTCGCTGTTGCGAATATGGTCAGGTGGATTTTGAGCCATTCTCATTCGCTGTTTCGATCTGGTCAGGCGAATGTGAACTCCCCTTTCTTGTTGAGAGAGCCCGACAGAGTCCCTGGGAGGCATTCCTCACTATTTTCCTCTTTTGTCCCACCGTTGCGATTTTGGTCAGGTGGACATTAGACTTTCGGGAGGGCTCATTATTCGCTGTTGCGAATATGGTCAGGTGGATTTTGAGCCATTCTCATTCGCTGTTTCGATCTGGTCAGGCGAATGTTGAACTCCCTTTTCTGGTTGAGAGAGCCCGACAGAGTCCCTGGGAGGCATTCCTCACTACTCCTTCCTCTTTTGTCCCACCGTTGCGATTTTGGTCAGGTGGACATTAGACTTTCGGGAGGGCTCATTATTCACTGTTGCGATCTGGTCAGGTGAATTTTGAGCCATTCTCATTCGCTGTTGCGATCTGGTCAGGCGAATGTTGAACTCCCCTTTTCTTCGACCCTTTGTTTTACCGTTTCGATCTGGTCAGGTAAACATTGGGTCATCCTCATCCGCTGTTGCGATCTGGTCAGGTGGATGTTGGATCACTTTTTCCTTCTGTTCTGCTGTTTCGATCTGGTCAGGCAGACAGTCGTTTCCTTACTCTACTCTTGTTCACTGTTTCGATCTGGTCAGGTGAGCACTGAGTTTTCCCCATTCACTGTTTCGATCTGGTCAGGTGAATGTGGGACGTTTCTCTTTTTCCTTCTGTTCTGCTGTTTCGATCTGGTCAGGCAGACAGTCGTTTCCTTACTCTACTCTTGTTCACTGTTTCGAATATGGTCAAGTGAGTCTTGAGTTTTCCTCCATTCACTGTTTCGATATGGTCAGGTGGATGTGAGACCCCTTTTCCTCTCTATTCTGCTGTTGCGATGTGGTCAAGCAGATAGATGATTTCCTTATCTTTGATTATTCTTCATTATCTCCTTATGATTATTACTCTTTGCTATTTGATATAATTTTCAAGTGATGGTTGAATTCCTTTTTCCTCGCACCACCTTAGACATGTACTCTAGGTGATCGTTGAGTCTACTTTAGTTCTTTATGTCACTACTTCGATTTTGCTCATATGAGCATAGGATCCCTTCTTTCTCCTATTCTGCTTTTTCAGTATGAATATGCAGATAGTTGAATTTCTTTCTTTAGCTCTTCCTTACTATCCTGATTTAGTTAAGTGAGCATTGAGTCTTCGTCGTTCGCTGTTTCGATTTGGTCAGACGAATGTTGGGTTTCTTTCTTTCTTCTGTCCCACCATGCCTGCATGATTGTATGATTGTCACATTATTGAGTGATTGATTGAGTGTATGTCATTGTGTGATTATTTGATGTTGAAATAGTCATGGCATTTTAGATTGCTCATTTGTATAATTGAGTGATTTTTGCTTACTTGAGTTTGTTGTATGATCATGTAGCCATTGCATTGCTAGATGATAGTTGCATTGTGGTGTGATCATAATAAAGATTGTTTGATTATTATGTAGATGCATGATCATTGCATAGTCATATGATTGTTAATGACCATTACATGATCATTTGCTTATTATTGTGTGATTTGGTATGATTAGATATGTATCGTATATTTATCGTATGGTTGTATGCTTATTATATGATAGCATGATTATAATATAGCTTAGTTATTGCTATGTGATTATGTGATTATGATATGAGTGTTTGATGGTTTGCTTGATTATATGACATTATGAGAATATATAGTTATTGAGTGATTTTATGATAATTATGTGATTGAATGATCATCTCATAATTATACGTTTGCATGAGCATTGTGTGATTGTGTGATCATAGCATGGTGGGACACTTGTTGCATGTTTATTGCATGATTGTATGCTTCTTGATTCTCTTTAGCTAGTTGTAGGATTCTTCCTAGCGAGTCTTTCTATTTTGATAATAGGATTGCATTTTCCTAGCGAGTCTCTCTGATTGATCGTAGGATTGCATCTTCTTGGTGAATCCTGTTCGTGGTTGTACCTCCTAGAGATAAGGAGGTCAACGCCAACACGTACGGTTCACCCATTGTTCACCGCACATGTTGGGGTGGAGTTTGTTGACCTCGTTTTTGTCCTGATTTGCCCTCGACGGTGTTTGAGCATGTTGATCGAGCCTCGTCGAGCCCTATTCGATTCGAATCAGTATTAATTTGAGTTTGATTTATTTTTATTTCATTGAGTTAATTTTGGTCGAGTCGAGGTGAGTTTGAGTCAAACCGGATCGAACCAAACCCTGACTCGATTTTGAGCTTGATTTCAGCCCCATGAGTTTAGCATTGATTAAATCTCCAAGCCAATTTGAATCCGTTGGATCGAGCATTCGATCGGACGGCTTCGATCTCCCCTGCTCTCGTTCTAGTGCCCTAATTGAGGTCAAAGCCTCTAACACACGCCGCTCTCCCTCTCTCTCCCGACCCTCTCGGTTCGCACGGAGCGAGGCCGAAGCCCTTTTCTCCCGGTCTTCCTCTCGTTTTGCACGGCCAAGGTCGGAAGACCTCCGACCTCCCTCTCTCGTTCTCTCCCGGTTCGTGAGAAGCCCAGGCGAACCCTTCTCTAGTTCGCAAGGCAGCCGTCCGGATCCCCTCTTCTCCCGTCTCCTCTGAGTTCAGACAAGACCCGACGTCGAGCCCCCTGGCTCTGCCGGATTCGCACACCCAGAGTCAGACCCGACGATCAGGACGATCAGGCTCCGCCTCCCCAGCCGAGCCCGAGTTCCGTCGCTTACTCTAGTCGGGCCTGAAGTCGCCTAGACCGACCCAGCTCTCCCCCTCCCTCTGTCTCGGCTCTGTTTGGATCAAAACAGAGAGGCCGATCCTAACCTCTCTCGCGTGGAAGCCGGACCCGACGCCATCGACGCCCCTTGGCTGTTTCTTTGCAAGATGAGTATCTCTCTCTCTTCTTTCTTCCCCATTTCTTTTCTTCCTCTACTTGCCCAGACTTCTTCATGATAGTTAAAAAAAATGGGTGCTTGGATCCCTTACCAAAAATCTGAAAAGTGAGCTTCTTTCTAGTTTATTTTGTTGTGGGTTCGAATGTATATCTCCCTATTAAAATGATCGTTCACGTTATATATGTTGAGGATGGCTTTATTATAAAAAAAATCCAAGGTTTGGACTGCTGTAGCAGTGTGGCTTTGCTACTTGCTCTTAATTCCATCTCCTTTGATTTATTACCAATGGTTTTATTGCAAAGAAAATTATGCATTAGTTTGAAATGTAGGTTCTCTAACCTGCAAAGTTTTTTTTCTTTAGAAATATGAGTAAGATAATTTCACGGGATGTGAATGAGCCTTATGATATGATTTATGTTGTTCAAAAATCTGAATTTTGATGTATAAAAAAAAAAATCTGTATTTGTTGCCAGCTTACATCATGTAATGTGTTTAGAACCTCATGTGTAGGTGATAGAAAATTGTGGCACGTTCTATTAAATGAATGGGAGGTGTTTGTAGTAATGCTTATTAGAGACGTGCATGTATAAACTCTGATCAAATGAGGATACTAAGAGAGCATATAGACATCTCGTCATTCTTATGTCTTCGAGGGGGGCTATGAGCTTAGACTATACGGCTTTTCTTAAGGATATACATTCAAATGATTTTTATACTTTATTAGCCATGGTTAAATTAACCTATCTACTAATATTTTGATCTTATTATCATTAAATAGATTTGTTTTATATTTTGTTATTGTGAAAATCCTACATATTGTATAAGAAATGTGGAAACTTATCATGCACAATATGATTGAGTGGTAAATATGAGTCAATTCGATTGCCGGCAGACCATATGTATACGATTTCTATGAAGGCTCGAAGAATGTTGATTTCCCATAATAAATGATGAGAAGGATGACGGTCACATTGACGGATATGAATTCTTAAAAAAAAAAAAAAAAGAGAGATAAATAAGAGTTGGATTGGAACAAAATAAATAGATTGGATGTATATTTAGCTCTAAGAGGGTTGGTGGATTTTGAGGTGCTTTCGCACTTTCTTAAATTTGGATTCTTCTTCATTTGTTTAAGCTTTATATGGAAGAGCATGTTAATCACATTGAAATATTTCTTGAGCCATGGAGAACAAATTTTTCATCAAGCCTCTTCCTCAGGAGTATGTTCCAGTTGGGTCTCAATTAATAGTGGGTTGTCTGTTTGTTATTTGATTTAGAGAAATGAAGTTTTCGGCCTCTCATTCTTAAATGTGTATGGCTTTGTCATGAGACCATAATAGAGTTGGGAGAAATGGTGGGGCATGTGCCAAAAACTTCATTTATGACCTCCCAAAACATCTTGTACTCTCTTATGTCAGTCGTTGGTTTTCGAAAAGAAGGATGTATAGAATCAGTCCTTTGCATGAATAAAAAATGAATAATTGTTGGGAACGTTTCTCATGAGTTTTGAGAAGAATGTGGCATATGTTGGAGACTTAGGCTTGCTGGAGAATAAATGTGTTTGGTAGAATCAAGGTGATGTTATTTATGTTGTTGGAGCATTTTTTTTTATCTTTGGGGAAAGTAAATTGATATCAAAATCTCCTTATAATGATTACTTTTTTTTTACTCAACAGTTAAGTTTCAAACTTATGTTGGGTGTATGGTTTTGTCGCTCGGCTTAAGGGATATGATATATATATATATATATATATATATATATATATATATATTTAAATAAGCATAGTTTCACTATGATGGCACTGATTGGAATACAAAAGGGGAGGTTTGATACATGTTCAAAGCTGTATTTGAGATTTTTTTTAAAGGCATCTTCGTACATTGCATTAATTACTTGAGGTGTTAAAGAAATACTTATGCACTATCTTCTGCTATATGTTTGTTTGGAGAGTAGTAGTTACATGAAATTAGCTTTTTATATGAGTAGGGGTGTAGTTATTTGAAATGTTTTTTTTTTCTTTATACTACTTCTTTCATTACCTGTGCTTTGAAATAAAAAAAGACTTCATGATTTTACTCTACGCGAAAATCTTATGATTTGCTCAATGTTGGAAAATTTTGTGAGTCGTCTTATATCTGAGAGATGAAATGGCCTTGAGTTACACTTCTACTTCCAATTTCACTTGGAGGATAGCGATAGGATGGAATATGAACGTTTTTTTTTAGGTTCATCTTTACTTATTGGAGCCTCATATGAAAAGCATGTGGGCAATTACATGAGAATACCTCTTTTGTTGAATTTTTAGAGAATAAATTTGTATCAAAACTTCTTTTTCACAATTGCATTTTGGTTGAAGTTTAATGTCAAATAAGTTGTTTGCTCACTACTTGATTCGGAAAGGCAAGGCTCTGAGTTTTCGCTCTCAAAATATACATGATTTCATTTATCTCATTATGTTAAAAATAATTTCATGAGTTACTTTTGAGATGGAAATTCTATGACTTGTTTTATATATGCCAAAAATCTTATTAAGTTCTCTTATGGTTGGAGAGTTTTGTAGAGTACGCCATGTTGGAGAGTATCTTTTGGGTTTAGATATTGGAAGGCATTCATCGGTTTCATGTTTTGTATGAAAGTTGTATGTATGAATTTAATGCAATGACGCTATAAAACTTCATCTTTCGGTGAGTTTCATAAGTGTTTAGGGAGAAGATTTGGAAGTAGTTGCAAAACCTATTGTGTACGTTTTTGACCCATTGGAATGAAAATGAAGGTGAAATATTTTATGATGTCTCATGTGGTGATTGGAGAAATGAAAATGGGAACAATATTTTACATCAAATAGAAGTTATTGGAAAGTGATTCATATTGTGATTGGGGCATTGCTTCTAACATCTTAGAGAAGGGAATTAGCTCCAAAATTTCTCTCTTCTTATTTGCATTTGGCTCAAGTTGGATTGAAATGAAATGTCAGATTTCTTTGTGCTCTCATGGATATTTGGTGGCATGCAACATAGAGAATAGAGAATTTACTAAGGGGTCTTTTGAATTGTTTTGTAACTTAAAGACTTTTACGATTTATCTTATATATCAGAAAATTTCATGATTTGTTTTGTGATTAGAAAGTTCTACGAGCTATTTTACGATTGAAAAGTTTATGAATGTTTTATAACGAAAAGCTTTTGCGAAGTTTTCTTGTTGGAGATTTTTTTTACAGTTTTACCCCACTCCAAATGAGAAAGAGGCACTTGATTGTTTTGTGTTAGAAAGTGTGTTGTTAGATTTTCATGTGTCGTTTCATTTGAAGTTTTTTTCATGAATTGTTTTAGAATTCATAGCTTTATGATTAGCTTTGTGTGGTAGACTCATTGGTGTCTTTTTAGAACGAGGTGGTATTTCATAAGGAAGCTATATTTCTTTTTGCTTGCACTTGTTTTTCTAAATGGTTTTGGGATTAGTCGGTAGTAAGATCATGTTTTGGGTTTTAAGTGAGAGGTCTAATTTGAGGATTTGTTTCTCTTTGTCGTTTGGCGCTTTGTTTAGAGGGTGAGTTTAGTTGTTTGAGTTGAGTTTCATTCAAGTGCCTTGTTTGGAATGTGGGGACAGTAAATGGCATTAAAAATACCTTCTTCTCTATTCGTATTATATCGAATTAGGGAGGAGGCTATTTTAGAGACACACTTGGCTTCAAAGAAGTGTGTCTAAAACAATAATGCCTACATTCATTTTGTTTCTGATTTCTATTCTTTTCTTTCTATTGTGTTTAGTCGTTCTTTCTCTTACTTCTCGCCTTCCTACTGCTTTGTTACTTATTATTGTATTTTCATACATGAATCCTTAAGTTTATTGATATATGTACGAAAGTCCTAAAAATTAGAAAACAACACTGTTTTTAGTCCTACAACCTTAGTGACACATAAGGATAAAAATTAAGGATCGAGTCTTAGATAACATAGACTTAGGATGTATGCTCCTTATAGGATAGAGACATCAAAACTTAAATTTAGCGACACATTTTCCTAGCTTTAATCCCATTTAATATACTAATAATCAACAAATAAAAATTAACTTTAATTCAACTCTTAAGAAAGACATTAAAATATCCAACTCTCAATCAAGCTATGATTAATATATATAACCATTAAAATTCAAAGCTTGAACATACACTTGATTAAATCTAACCAATCTCTTAATCAACTTCTAACCAACCTAAAATTTAAAAAAATATAGATTGAGTTAGGACAACAAATCTAAACTAAATTCATTAACCTAAAAATCTCCTAAAATCCAAATCTACTAACTCACCTAAAACTCAATCAAACATTAAGTTAATCTTTTAAAACAAATCAACAAACCTTTTAATACAATTATATCAACTTGGTTTTTAGGATGGACTACTCCGGGCTGCGGGGCTAAGTGTCCTAAGGAGGCCTGGTTCCTCGAGCCTGGTGGCACAACGCCACGAACCAGTTGATAGCAAACTTAATTAATCTAATTCCTTAATTGATAATAAACTATCTAATTCATATTTCTTTCTAATTTGTAACTATTGAATAATTCAATCAAATCTTAAAATAAAAACTCTTAAATCAATCTTTTAAAATCAGTCAACAAATCCCTTAATATACAACAATCACTCCAAAGATGAAGTTTATTGGATGGACTACTCCGAGCTGCGGGGCTAAGTGTCCTAAGGAGGCCTGGTTCCTCGAGCATGGTGGCACAACGCCACGAATGAATTCAATGGAGTGGCAAAACTTTAAACTTAATTGATTATTAATGATTTGAATCAAACCCTAATCGATAATAAATCACATAATATACCTTTCTTTTCTAATTTATAACCAACAAATAATTCAACAAAAATTGGTTGCCACTGGGTAACCCAGGCCTACGAGGCTATTAAGTTAGCCCCAAGGAGGGTGAAATAAACCTCACGGCCTCGGTGTGAAACAAAGGTGGTAATCAATCAAATACTAAAAATAAAATCTCTAAAATCAATCCTAAAATACTAATATTTAAACTTAAATTAAAATTTTTCTTTTAACCTTTAACAAATCAAATGAAAGCAATTATAATTAAACTATCCTATACAGGACCTACCCAAACCTACACACTGTTACACACCCTTAGATTTGTTTGATTAGAATAAGACTTTTAGCTCTAGGTCAGGCTTACATTTTCTCTTGTTAATCAATGCTTGTTACATATACATGTTTTATAAATGTAATTATTAAATTTCCTGTTAGCTGTATTTAATTTTCTATTGGTTATATTTTTGTTGGTTACCTGCACTTTTTTTCTGAACGGCATCTACGCTCATATATCCATTTTTCTGTTATCTTATTTTGCGAGGTACATCGGAGCTTAATGATCGAGGAGCGAGCGACATCATTTGCTTATAAGCTTTTAAGTGGCAGCGCCACATACAGTCAGGTATAATCTCTGCAATTTGTAAAGTAGATTTTTTTAATTATATATCGAAACTGCTACACATCACACACAACTTGTTAATAGGTACTCTAGCATGTTTAGGTAGCCAGCCTTAGGTTAGTTCACTGACGAAGCTTTGGCCCTATAGGTCAAAGCTTGCCCCCTTCTGTGAGCCCTAGAGACCATTAGGGTCATTTAGGCCTGTAGAGTAGGCCACCTATTATGCCGGTTGGCATCGTTGTTTTCCCACACGAAGTGGGCATCGTGGTTTTTCTGCTAGGATTTTGGCCTTCTGGTTTTGGGTACGATACCCTCCCTTTTTTTTTTTTTTTTTCTGTGAGCCTTAGAGACCATTAGGGTCATTTAGGCCTGTAGAGTAGGCCACCTACTTATGCCATTGGGCATCGCTGTTTTCCCACACGAAGTGGGCATGACTATGATGATTTTCTGTGCGGGTACCTTGCCTGGAGGGTACCCTTAGGGTGTGTTTATTTATTTTTTCTGTACTCTGGATGTCATGCATGCATTTGTCTTTACACACCTTACTTCACATTGTATTCACTTACATACATGCATTACATCAGTAGACTTAAGGATATTTCGTATCTGTTTCATGCATCATACATGGCGCTAGGTACATTCTTTTGCATATTGTAGTGTCCCTGATTGAAATCTTTTAAACTACAAATCCTTGATTTCCTAGGATAGAGCCTTCCTATCTTGTATACATATAGGGCGATTGATTGTGTTTAGGATGTTAGCTGGCAGCTCACTCCAGGCAAGCATAAGTCCAGGTTGTACACCCCTCAGTATGTCTCCTTTCATCTGTGTTTTGAGTCTGTCTTTTCTCTTAGGATAGTAATCTGGTCGTTGATCTTCTAAACTCAAAATTTTAATCATATATTTATTCATTCAAAAGGTCTAATCATCATTAAAGATAAATAGAAGAGACTCTTTGGAATAGAACTTAGGAACTTTTTCTATGCACCAAATTAAGAAGTGAATAATGCATCGTCCTTAATCGAGAGTTTTCCTAGGTCAAGGCCTAAGATGTAATTAACTACGGGGGCTTGCGCCCGTAGGAAACCGATCCCCACAATCAAATAAATCCTATCCGATGCTGATGTATCGAATAGGGGAAATCTCGTGAATTTAGGGTTATAGATATTATTATCCATCGAGGTGCGTAGGTAAAAGCCGCTATCCTCCATGGCTAATCGTATCTATAACTCCATCTGCTCTTCCATCGGCCTGCTTGTGTCAATTGTAAAGGTCTACGACCACTTTGTCCTACGGGATAGTGTGATCATACCCTTTGCATTCGAACCACACGAGCGGAATCCTTTCGGAGACCCACATGTGTAAGAGGAGAAATGCATTGAATGATATATTTTAGTCTTTGAAGCTTTTGAAAAGCTCTCTTCTTCTTCTTCCCTGGATTGGGAAAACCCAAATCCTTCTTGCAGGTCGCATCTTCCGACGATCCACTACATCAGCTCTGCTTTATACATTAGTTACCAAGACCTGCCTACGGATATCAAGCGATGTTTCTTGTATTGTTCCTTGTTTCCTAAAGGCAGTGTTGACCTCCATGTTATACCCAAAAAAACAAAAAAAGGGAAAGAAGCTCAAAATCCTACCTTGCCCTATAGATCCAGGAATCCCGTCGAATTGCTGTGCACTCGGCGCCGCTCGCGTCGCTTCCCGCGATTCCTGCCCGAATATCCTGCGACTCACCTCGATCAAGCCTCCCTCAGCGTCGTTAAATAGAGCCCAAACTCCTTCCATTCGCAGATCACACACGACGCTGCTCGGCTCTCTCCCATTCGCAAATCCCACGGCCTCCATTTCTCTCCGCGACATTCAACTCCCGACCTCCTCTCCCGATACCTCTATCCCACACGATCGAGCTCTCTGTCCGACCACAGCTCCGACCTAGCTCCACTGTACCGAAGCTCAACCCGACGGGATCTCTTTCCCGACCCACAGATCCCGCCGTCTTCGCTTCCAACAGAGAGAGAGAGAGAGAGAGAGAGAGAGAGAGAGAGAGAGAGAGAGAGAGAGAGAGAGAGAGAGAGAGAGAGAGAGAGAGCTAACCTCCTCTTCCAAAGCCTCCGATCAACCGGTCGTTCTCCTCCCTACCCGACGCCCTAGACTCGACCGAACTCCTCCCAAAACCGAGCTCCTCAAGCCCTAGCCGCATCCTTCAGCTCCTCCGCCTCCCTCCGACGTCGCCCCTTCCTGTTTGGATCGGAGGTTATAAAATTTTGATCGGGAGTAATAGCAGGAGCTCTTGAGCTGTGAAGGTAACATTCTCCCATACGCGCGCTTCTCCGGCCCGATCCCGTGAAACAGAGAATGTGGAGGGATATTTTTTTTATTTATTATTATTATTATTATCAGTTAATATAAGTAATTATAATTAAATTAGTTTAATTATAATTAATTATGTTAACTTTTAATTAATTATAATTAATTATAATTAATTAAATTAATCATAATTTAATTAATTATTTTTTATTATAATTAATTAATAATGATTTTAATTGATTATAATTTAAGTAAATTTAATTATAGTTAATTAAATTAAATTATAATTAATTACTTTAATTTTAATTAATTATTATTTATCATAATTAATTAAGTTAATTTTAAATTAAAATTTTTAATTATGATTAAATAATATTAATTATAATTAATTATAATTAATTTAAAAAAATATACTTGCACCCCTCCACTCTCCCTCCTCGACGTTCGTGTCGGACCGGCAAACCACCTAAGCACGCCTTTATTGGCAGTGGTAGGAGGGAACCCGGTGCGACACCTACGACGAGGTAGGCGAGTGACCCCTCGATCCATGTGTCAACCACTACAACCTGCGAAGGTACGAATGCTTCTAAACTCAAAATACTACTTCAATATTCGTGGCAAATCGAAGAACTGTCCTATACACGCCTTTATTGGTCGTGGTAGGATGGGACCCCGGTGCGGCACGTACGGCGAAGCGGGATCACTCATAAGTACCCCCGAGCGGGGGGAAAGCAAAATTGTATCTTTCATAAAATACTTTTTAAAAAAACCCCATGCACGCCTTTATTGGCCGTGGTGGGAGAAAATAATAAAAAATACTGCCGCGGTGTCTCACCAACACCAATCGTGCACGTCTTTATTGACGTGGCAGGTAGGCGGCCTCTTGATTTTTCCCCTAAACGGGGGAGACGCCGGGAGGTTGTCGAAATTTTGTCTAAAATCAGACAATGACTTGGAGCAAAATGGGACTTGTGGACTTGATTCAATCTACTTAAATAAACTTGAATCCAAATAAAAAAAGAGATGTGCAAATGAAATTGAAACTTAAGCTTACTATTTGAAATCGGACTTGGACTCTACAAGACAACAAGGACTACACTCGAACTTGTATTTGAACTTGAACAAGACATTGAACATCGAATGAATAGCATGAAATATGATAAGGATTATAATTTTGCCAATCAATATCATTAATCATGCAAGCAAGGACCAATGTATAATAAATATGCTAGCTTGATATATATTGGATGCTTATGATATATTGTCTAAAATCCAAGGCAATAAATCATAATGAATTATAGTGAATGTGATTGAATTCAAAATTCAAAAGATCAAAAGTCTCAAATCAAAGTTGATTTGAACTTGACTTGAATCAAAAGGCCATATGACTCAAGGGTGATAAATATCCAGTGTGTATATGAATTGATCTCAATCAAATTGAAGCATTCAAACGATTGCAAGCAACTATCAATGAACAAATTATCATGTACTATTCTTGAAGGGATGTTCAATGTGTGGTTTAATGTCCTTGCCAGTGGATCCACAAGTTCGTTTAAAGAAGTTAGATAGTATTTAACGAAAGAATCCCCCAAAGAATGATACAATCTGTCCATAATGATTATGCCAACCTAGATGCTGATTTTAACTGGAAATAATGATAATGTTGTTATTCATGTCATTAGCCTTCAAGAACTATGGTGGGCATAGTGATTTGCAATTTATTATACACGATAAATGCAGCATGCTTGTAAACATTGAGGGGAAACAACTTGATTGCAATGGTGTATTAGTGTGCTCATGGATAGAACACTAAGGCCATACACAGCTGATGTCACTCAAGTGTAAACAAATACACTAGACTCCCTCAAATGACAACAACCAGCACATACGAAGAAATGGATGACAAATATACAAGAACTGTGATAAATGCAAAATCCCTTATATACAATGGAAGATCTGCAACACATACGATCTCTCTACTGACATAGATGTATGTGCCACAACATCCACCCATGGGTAGATGTATAAAGACTACAGTAAATGCAGTATCATGTAGTCAACATCAGTCTAACGATGAATACATCTACCTCCAGCAATAGTGGATGTATCGTAAGACTACAAGTTCCTATGAGCTTCTACAACATAAAGCAGGAGATTAGTTGGTACACTACGATCCACCAGCAGAATGCAACGAGTAGTGTACGACAAAAAGGGGAAAGTACGATCAAACACCCGCAAGGGCCCCGGCGAGCGTGCCATTGGTACACACGTGACGTCCAGGGATGCTTCGCGGGTCAACAAGTAAATCATGTTCGGACCCGATCCTTCTATACGGATTAATAGGAGTCGACAGGGTTCGAAACATTGAGCAAATATACGGTTGCGGCGACCGGTATATTTGTATTAATACATTCATATTAGGCCTTCAAAGTCTATAACACTAAGAATTTACTAACAATGGCACAAAGCCTACGAAACCCAATCCTCGGCTAACAGCTCGGCCGAGTCGACAAGGTTCAGTCAACAAATGGAAATGACCCCAAACACCCCGATTATGGTCGTATTGAATGCTAATATCAACCGGAGGGGTCCATTCTAAATATTTCAAATTCCACTCAGATGCCTACGAAAATCTAAAGCTCCATAAAGTCCAAAATTCCAGAATCCCAAAATTCCAAGATATTTAAAATTGAAATAAATCCATGAAACACATAAAGCAAAAATCATCCGCCCTCCGCAACAGTTTGCCGAGGTGGACAAATTAAAATTTACTTCAGCTCACAAAAAAGCTAAATGCCTAGTCGAAAATATCACTATGATACATTCTCAAACAGTCTCCTGCTAGTAACGACGTGGTACGTGTCATCTAACCGACAGTTTCGCCGCCAAATGGCACTGCAGGTAAACGGTTATGACCCGGTGCCCTCTGAACCGAGTGGTTTTGCCGCCAAATGGCACCACAAATACCGGTTATGGCCAGCGCCGATACGCTCCTTATTGGCATCAAATCCTTGAGATATGAATCAATAGGATATAATCGATAGGGCACAAAGCCCTCTGTTAGCTAAGGTTGATTTAAATTTGTCCCCTTAGACAAACATTCACCCCAGATCTACAAGGTACCCTTGGACGAAGCAACCCATGGCTGTCGACAAGGATCCTTCTGTCAGGTTGGGTCGACTACCTCCTCTGACTAAGTAGACCAGGGACCACGATGGCCCGGGACGACGGAACCATGGGATCTTGATCGGGTCTATCATCCATTCCCCCACCATCCGCTTTAAGTGCAAGATGGTGCAATTTCTATTTTGAATATCAAAATCTTCAAATTCCCAACTATTTCCAAACTTTCCAAATACCCAAATCCAAACCAATTTTCAAATTCCAAATCCTAAAACCCTATGCTGCTACTATATGTCAGATAACATGTATATTCTACGTATCTGATTGACGACTAGCCTTAATCGTAAGTTCTCTCTCGTGATCGGGAGGGGTAATTAACTATAGGGGCTTGCGCCTATAGGAAACCAGAACTCAGATCATAAAGTCCTCGCAAAATGAGGGTGAAATCTCTGGGTAGTGTCTTATCTACAAACCCATCTGCCTTTCAAAATTTACCTCGGAACTTATTCAATTAAAACTCTCTCGCTCGAATAATAAAAAAGAAATCGCGCGGTGGGAAGGCCGGGGTCGAATTTTCGGAGCCCACAGGCAGATATTTTAAGATTATGAATGCAAAAAACCTTTGGATCCAGGAGGGGCTCATCAAACATGAAAGGGGTATATCATCGCACGATGTTGCAGACAGTTATTTCACGATTCTAGTACAGAGGAACCTCGTGATACTTGATCGAATATACATAGAAGCAATTTATTTTAAGATGCATGACCTTTTCTACTCGCTCTCTCAGTTTCTGACTCGAAACGAGAATCTGGTCGCTGCAAAAGAAGAAGATATTTTAGATTCTGGATTGGTTGGTAAGATGGAGAAGCTGCGGCGTCTTTCTTCTATAGGTGACCCCGACAAAACAACTAACATCCACCGAAGATCTCAGCAAAAACAGTTGTTGAGGACTCTCTTTATCTTTGATAAAACCTATTGTGATATTGATAATAACCTCTTCAATCATCTTCGTTATCTTCGAATACTATGGCTCCGAGGAACTAAAGCTACAGAGTTGCCTGCATCCCTAGGTTCCCTCAAGCTGCTAAGGTACCTAAACCTATCGCAAACTCCTATAAAGGAGTTGCCCATAACAATCAAAAACCTCAATGCTCTGAGGATTCTTGATGTCTCTGAGTGTGTAAAACTCTATAATTTGCCTTCATGCATAATGAAGTTGCATCATCTATGTTCTCTTTCTACTAAAGGTTCTGCATTGGATCATCTACTGCCGGGAGTGGGAACTTTGAACGAACTACAAGTTCTTGAATTCACCGTGCCTCCGGATCAGGATATTGCACGGGACTTGTCTATTGTTAAGGAGTTGGAGACACTCTCGGAGCTAAGGTTTGTATTGCTTATTAATCAAATTTTACTCTTGTTTTGTGTGCTTATTATCTCATATATATAATAACCTATTTAATTAGAAAAAAAAATTATCAATGTTATCTGTGATGCACCAACACATTCCAATGAAGCATATTATGTTGAACATATATAAAACGCTTGCATTCCAAACTTACAAATTACAATCTATATTATGATGATATCTGTTGAAGTTTAAAGAACACAAGAAACAGAGAGAGGAAGAAAGCTTGAGCACAGAACTCGAAAGCAGAATAAGGAAATTATTATTATTATCTTTCTTGTTACAGGTTACACCATATAAATAAGTATAGTTGCGGTACATGGCCGCTACATATATGGTAGTATAATAAGCCCGTATTATATTGTTGTGTTTCTAATAATATCTTCTTCAATTGAATTCAAGAACTAACCAATCATGTTAACTGGCTTACAGACGATTAGATTTGTTCAAGCTGGAAAGGGTGTCAGACAGGCCAGAAGCAAAAAGTGCTGCTCTAAAAGACAAAAAATACCTCAAATAGCTTGGACTAAGTTGCTCAGAGAGTGATTCTAATGAAGTTTCTATAGAAGATTCCGAAAGAATTGAGGAGGTCTTTGAGGATCTCCGCCCTCCAGTCGAACTAAAAATTCTTAAAATTACCAACTATTTGGGATGCAAGTTACCAACTTGGCTGGGATCTCCAATAAATATACGATACTTGAAAATAACTCGTTGTAGCAATTGCAAGAAACTTAAAGGATTAGGATTGCTGCCTAACTTGGAAGCACTTTATATTGAAGGTGCAGCATCAATAAAAAGCATAGGCTCAGAATTCTACACAAACAACATAGAAAATGGTTCATATCAAAATTCTGTCTTCTTTCCAAAAATGAAACTATTGAGCTTTGAAAATATGGATAACTGGGAGGAGTGGAGTAGTTTGGGAAAAGATATACCTGTGATGTCTCAATTGGAGGTTTTGCAAATTTATGCTTGCTCAAAGCTCAAGTCGTTTCCTGAAGAAGTACTGTTTCATGCAGCTAACTCATTGAAGAGAATAAGAATATGTAAGGCAACCCAACTCCTCCTAAAAAAGCTGCACAACCTCCGTTTTCTAGAAATCATTGAAATTGGAAACATCCCTTACCTGGAAAAGATCTCGGGACTTCCGGCGCTTCAACGACTAAAGATAGAGGACTGTCCGGGAATTAACTTGGTGGAGCTTACACATACATTGGAAAATATTGATTGGAAAGACTTCAGTGCCGACTCACTTCCGATGTGGTTTGACGACAACATAAAAGCAACTTACCTGCGAATAAGTTGCAAAGAGGAATTGGTGAGGAAGATAGGCTTTAACAAAGAAAATGGAGTTCATGAGTGTTCTCAAATCCAACACTTTGATAACATCACTGTCTGGGACGAGATCGAATGTTTCACCTACACTAAAACGCCCCGCAGCTTCACTTCAGGGGAAGACGTCTCAAGTTCAGCAGACGATAAGGAGGATGAGCGAATTTGTCAGGATGTCGATTTTGTTTTCTATAGTCTTTCTCTTGATGGCGAAAAATCAGACTGAAATTCTAGCGGCGGAAAAAGTTTTTGATCCAGTTCAGAAATTGAAGGATATGGCTGAAGTGAGCTCCCGGTAACTTTTTGATCCAGGTCATGATTAGACTGTAGATTTTAGTCTTTCTACAGCTTGGGGCGCAAAATTACCGTCTCTGTCTGGAGCTACCTATTCTTCGCTTTTATTGTTTCTTGTGATATCATGAAGAAGTCTTGAATTGGTGTGATATTACTTGGAGATCGAGAAGGATTTATTTTAGCCTGCTTAGCTTCTCTTTTTATTCGTGTATAAACTGTTAAATTTACCCCTCCTAACAGCAAGCTGCATCATGTTCATGATTTTACAGATTGGTGTGTTGTAACATTCAAATAAATGTATAATTCATGACATCTCATTTACTGGCAAGTAATATTCATGACACGAAAGCAGATTCATTCAGTAATTTATATGTGTCAACAGTGACGGAGCCAGAAATTTTATTAAGGGGGGCCTAAATTAAACACTACAGAAAAATCATCTATTACCGACGCAATTTCCCGGTGGTTTTCAGGAGGTTAATTTTCTGGCGGTTTTCCAATAGCCAATTTTTCGTCGGTTCATCATCTCATTTGGAATGTTATAATACATTAAAATAGTTTCACTTTTTATAAAAAAATTCAATTAAAATGTATTTTATACATATCTTAAAATAAATATAATACTTTTAAGATCCATTTTGACAAAAAAAATTGATCAATAAATTATGTAACTATTTTTTTATGAATATATTACATACAATAAAAATCGTGACGTAATGATTATAATTTGTTCCTCAAACTCTTAATTTTCTTATAAAAAAATTATTTTAATCTCTTATATAACTTAAAGCCAAGAAATAAATCTGTTTTTTACCCCCCCCCCCCCCCCCCCTAGTAAATCATTAGCAGAGATTAGCATATTAAAATAAATAAAAATATCGTGGGCGGCGAAAATTCGTGCCTTGGCCTCTCTGTGGCCTCTTTCTTTCTTTTATGGGTCGTCGAGGAGAGTTTTAACATTTAAGTTCCGAGGCAAATTTTTAGAATACATATTGGATTTTGAATAAAACATTAACTAGAGACTTTGCCCTAATTTTTTGAGGACTTTATGATCTGAGTTTAGGTTTCCTATAAGTGCAAGCCCCTTTAGTTAATTACTCATCCCACTCATCCTGGTAATGAGTGAGAACTTTCGATTAAGGCTAGTCGCCAATAACAAATACTAGTTGATTCATTTTATGGGCAAGGCCCCATGGGGTTTTCACTATTTAGGGTTTTTTCTTATGTGTAAAAGTTCTGGTGTTTCTTATGTTTACTAAACTCTTCTTTTTTATCTATAGGTATGGGGAATTTTAGTACAAAGTTATGATGTTAAATTTTATATCTCTCTACCTCCACAAATACTCAGACCCACCATACTTCTATTTAAATAAAGCAATATTTCTATGATTAAACTGTATACCAAGATCAAATATCTCTTATGTTTCAAAAAAAAAAAAAAAAAAAAAAGAGCAAGGGTGAAGAAATTGTTTTTTAGCATTAATTATTGATAAATGATCAACTATATTTTAAACAAAGATTTGATTTACTAACTCAATATTAACCTTTTAAATATGAATTTAGCAGTAGATATTGGATAATCACGTTCCTAACCGAAGAAACGGTTGCTACATTTATTTACACTGCAAGCTGAAAAGTAAAATTAAGGAACACACTGAGTATAAACTTGAGAAAAAAAAAACAAAAGATTCACTTGTTTTTGCCGTGTAAAAGGATGTATATAGAGGCTAATAAAAAGGTTTAGTACTATGTGTGCAGAGAAAGTATTATTTTTTTTTGACGAGAAAATCCTCTGTTTCGCAGCGAGTAAATTCTGGTCGGCGTAGCAACCAACCCATATCATTTATCCGGGTTAACACTTAAGGCTGTCACGACCGCCTAAGAGATTCGAGCCGGAGACCTGGGCTTTACCCAACAGAGAAAGTACTTTTGCTTTACAAATATAAGGTGGATATTAATTTGATTGTTATAATCATATGATTTAATTATGATTGTGATGTTCGATGAAATGTACTGAATAGCAGTTACTATTATTGACCGTGACGTTTTTTATAATCGCCACTTCTTGAATCTTGCGTATAATTCTTAATGTGAACTCTTTGTTCAAAGTCTATTCTTTTTTTTTTTTTTTTTGGAAATTTGGGGCGAAAGCCCTTCTATTAACTAAGGAAAAATTACAAGTAATAAAAGCCTATCCCAGAAAATGGGAAGAAGCCCAAAAGAAACAACAAATGTAAAAAAAGAAACCTATACCACCAATAAAATTAACCAATGAAACCAACAAAAATGTGGTATACAAAATTTGATCAGGACTCAGTCATATGCTGCAACCAAAGATGAGGGACACGATCATCGAATTGGACAGAAATAAACCCCTGGTTGCCATAAAGACCCTCCAAGGGGTTAGTGCTGCAGCGGTCATCATCGTCCTGCAAAATTGTCTGAAATAACCAAAAAAACCTATCATCCAGAGCAATCCAATGGGCATCCAGTAAATGCAGCCAGCAGAGAAACCAGCATTTGAAGTAGCCCCCAACAGTTAATACAAAAATAACAGCCAAGAACCAATTGCTAGGAATAGCAAGAGAACACCAATTACCCCAAAATATACAATAGGTTGCTGCCATTTTTCCATCTCCCCAATTTAGCATGAACTGCATATTTTATCTTTCTAATCACAGTAGTGTGACATTCAATGATGTTGCCAAAAATTCTGTCATTAAGAGCCCGCCAAATGTAGTAAATAGCAGTATTTACTAAAAGGCAATAGAAGTTCAGCATATCAAAAGAGTCCGAGAGGTTGTCAACCAAATCAAAAACTTGAAAGATGTTCGGACGGAGGAGTAATGAGTCGGCTTGAGTGATCAGTGTACAGAGAATCTTAAAAGAGAAATCACACTCAAAGTAGAGATGGGAATGTGATTCTCTACTCACCAAGCAAAATGTACAGAATGGATTAACTTTAATACCCCGCATAATCAAAATGTCTGCCGTTTTAAGCCCATTCTTAACCGCCAGCCAACCAAAAGCCGAAAACTTGATAGCCGAATGCTTATGCCAAACAAAATGATGTCAATTCAACACCGGATAATGCATATAAAATGTCACGACCCAACCCGACCGGGATGGATCCCACTCGCATCGGGTCGTGGTGCCTGACATTCAGACTAACTGAACTGATTCCAAGATCTAGCTTTGGAATTTGTTTCAGAACTTTCTTCCAAACATTTAAACACAAACAGACACAGAGCTACTATAAACATCAATTGCAGCGGAATAGATCATCTATCTTTTTCTTCCTCAAAAGAGAATCATATACAAATACAGCTCATGGCTTTCAGACAGAAAGAAAGACAGAACAGAAAAGCCATGACTGTAGAAAAATCAAAAGTATAAAAATACCTATACGGAATCAGACTCTGAACTTCTATTCCTGGACTTCCTTCCCTTTCCCAGAACCTGAAAACCGCACAGAAAACAAGGATGAGCTACAACAGCTCAGCAAGACATCAAACCTCCGTATACTGCCGTTATGCTGCCGGATTTTCGTACGATTTCTGAAATTGTCCGGATTTGTTCTGAAATGAATTGATATGATTGTGTGCTATAAAAAGGGAGTTATAAGGGGTCAGGATCCTGTGAGATCCTGTCTATGTCAGGGAAAATCTGAAATGAGCTCTGAATTCTGAAAAATAAGTTCTGTTCTGGATCCGATGATATCTGGTGCTATAAGCACATCTGTTCTGATGCCATGAGCACAAAGGGAGGTATAAGGGGCCAGAATCCGAGAGATTATGTCAGTGTCTGGAAAGGGAGGCATAAGGGGCCAGAATCCTTTGAGATTCTGTCAGTGTCAGGGAATATGTTCTGTCTTTTGATATGTTCTGAAATGATATGATTTTCGATCCGTATGATATAATTTGATCTGATTTGTACGATTATGATTCTGATACGATCCGACGGCTGATTTCCCTTAAGTAACCTTGAGATCGGCCTGGCCGATCAGACCAAAATCATATCGTCCTGGGACAATTTTTCAGGACGATAATTAATTTCCTTGGATGAAAAAATCCCTTATTCTCTGACTTGTGCCATGCACTGAAAGTCCCAGGACGATCCCAGAACGGCCTGGACAATCCCTACAGGAAAATTTCCCTGGAACTTCAGAACACATCCTGAAACAGAAACTGCACTGATCGTCCCGGGACAATCCAGATCGGCCCGGACGATCCTGGAGCAGTTTTGATATTACATAAAATTCCTTCCTAAAAATTTTATTAGTAACTTTCTCAGAATTTGCCCAAAGGCAGCTATAACCAGCATCACAAATGGGAATAGAGTATATAATATTCGTTAAATCAGCGGCCCAGCAACTAGGCAAATTCCAGCTACCATTCATCAGAATAGTAGATACAATCTTCCTGTTAAGGTTCTCCAACCAGCTCTCATTAGAATTAGAAACAGCCAACTCCATGATAGATTTACCTTAGCACCAGGGGTCCCAAAGGAGGGAATGGTGACAGTTAGGGAGTATCTTAAACTTCAGGCAGTTTTTGATTTGTGAGGCAATAGCAGAGAGTTTGTTCCAGATTTGGGAGTTGCCTTTATTATGAGGAAACCAAAGAGAGGTGTACAGATTACGCCAACAGCAACAAAAAAAAAAATCTTGGACGCATCAAAAAATTTTAGTAAGCCATGAAATTCCTTCATCTTCTGGGCCTTCCCATCCACCACAAAAAGCTTTCCTTTGTTGATTTCCAGCCTCTCATGTTAAAAATCTCTAAAGCCTTGGAAGAGTGGAAAGCAAAAACCCTCTCCTTTTGGGGTAGGATCCAATTTTTAAGATACACCATCTACAATACAATTGCCTACTGGATTAGAGGCACTATCTTACCCAAGAAATGTTTCAAAACTCTAGATAAAATTTGTTCTCGTTTCCTTTACTCCCGTGACATTGCTACAAAAAAACTACGACTGATTGCCTGGAAAGACACCTGCATTCCTAAAATCAATGGTGGTATTGGATTGCCTTCTCTTGACTCTTTATCTTTCACTTTCGGCTGCTCTATCATCTGGCGGTTCTTAAATGGTAGCAGCCTACTTTTTTGTTATTCAAAGTCTATTCATAATATATTTTTTTGGGTCTTTGGAAGTCATGATTTTCCTTATTTACATTTACCTTTATGACATAATGGATGAAATTTCAACCATGGCATGTGCATTCACATTCATGGGCTATCTTTTGACATTGATTGATGGTTATATGTTATCATAAACAAACACACTTTTTCTATCTCATAATTTTTTTTTAACGGTGTATCTACCCGATATCACTCCGAAGAGAGCACTTGGCGGCAAAACTAATCCTTCGGCGGAATCTAGCATGGCCACCCACCGGCATCGGACCAACACTTATTTTGCCCCACTAAAAAGACGGGGGGGGGGGGGGGGGGGGGGGGGAATTTGAATCACAAAAAATAATTTTCTTACTATTTTGTTTTTTATAACGCAGCTGCCGCAATTCATTCACTATTTTTAATAGTTTTTTTTTTTTGTTAGGAACATGCTTTATACAATAGTTTTCAAAAAAAAAAATCTTCTACAATAATTTTAAGATGATCTTTATAAAAAAATTACAGCCGTCTTAAATAGATTCTTAATGAATTTAAATTTGTTAAGAGTCTCATATGGACCCTTAATCTTACCAAGAAAGTATGATAGGCTAATATTGTTTGATTGATATTATTTTGCAAGCTTGATGAGAGGCCAACATTGTTTTTTGCTGTGATATTTGGCAGGTGAGCGTGAGGTTGAGGTGATGAGGTTTTATGAGGAGTCGAGAGGGCTATAGCAACCAAATTAAAGTACTATAGTTGTGATGAGTGATTGAATAGAGCAGATATTGGAGGGTGAGGATTGAATATGAGGAGAGACAATGGATGGCTAGATTTGTAAGAGGACTGGGTTTGATCCACCTGAGATAATTTTGGAGGACTTTGGTTTCCATCTAGCTGGCGCGATTGAATACAAAGTGCTGTGGTTTGAATTTAGGTTGGGAGTAAATGGGGGTGGCCCCAACTCATTGATTGGAGCTCATTGTGAAAGAGATGCATGATTGGATTGGATTGGATGACTTTAAATATCAGTGTAAATTTTGATGGCTATATATAGTAGCGAAGTCAAAAAAAAAAATCATGTGGGAGCATAAATTATGAATAATGAAAATATATTCAACCTTTTTTATTTGGATTTGGGACGATGATTTTTAAAATTGTGTTTTTTAGACTTGCTATAAAAAATGTTAAATTATCTAATACAAAAAACATACATTCAAGAGCACATGCTATTCATATTCTTCTTACATGAGACCTATAATTTCTCTCATCAAGTCTTTTTTTTTTTTAAATATTGTACAATTACTTTATTATGAATATTATTAAAAATATATATTTTCAATAAAAGTCTAGACTTTGATGGAGAATTTAATAGACAGTGGATTATGATAATTACTTCTATTTTTTTTTAAATAATGCATAATTATTAGACAAATTAAAAATTTATTTTTTAAATTGAAAAAATTAAAATTTATTCAATAGAACTCAAAGTGCATGAAAAGTTTTAATTGAAAATCTTAAAATTATTTAAACTCAAATAAAATTTACCACATAGATTTAATTTTTTTTTTTAAATCTGCTTAAGATGAAATAAATGGTTGGTCTCAAAAGATATACAAATAAAATCAATTTGTAAATTAAAATCTTTTAATCAGCATTCAAATTCCAACCCTTGAAAAGAAGAAAAGCAATGACCTCTTCATTGCAGAGAAAAATTCCTCAAACAGTTTGTTCTCTCTCTCTCATGAATAGAACAAACCCCCAGTGCCCCCACCTGCATCCACCCCTAATTATATATATGTGATTACTCAGTTTTTAATTATTTTTATATTTGGTGCATTGAAAATCGTCAAACAATGTCAATTATAAGGCAGATATTTTTATGATTAATCTTAGATTCAATAAATGGTCTCAAAAGCATTTTTCACGCGTTAGATCTGTGGTCTCTGCATTACAAGAGAAGCTGAAGCTGAAGCTCTCCCTGTGCAAGTGTCAACTTGGATCGAACTGAGCTCATCCAAGCAATTAGATAGGCAAACGATCGAGATGGAATCGGCGGTCGAGTCGCTTGTTTCCAAGGTGCTTGGGACTTTGTTCAACATGGCAAAGGAGGAGCTAGCTATGCAGTTAAGGTTGGAAGACGATGTGAAGAAGCTTCAGGTCACCCTTGGACGCATCCAGAGCTATCTCCAAGACTTTGAGAAGAAAAACATCAAGGAAGTTTCCATGAAACAATGGCTTTACCAAATCAACCAGGACATCTACGACATCGAGGACCTGCTCGACGAATACGTTGCCCTCAAAGACAATAATAGTGAGAGCACGAGCAGCAAAGAGGACAAGTCGAGTTCTTCTTCGTCTACAAAGGTACGCTGCTGTTTTCCTGTCAAGTGTTCCTGCATCAAGAAGGTTGTAACCAATCATTGGATTGGTGTCAAGCTTCAACGGCTTAATAAACAATTAAATGACGATATCAAAGGGCAAATACCCGAATTATCGCTTTTGCCTAACTTTGCACCTACTGGTCCGGTGGAGAGCCAAATAACAACGAGTCCTGCAGTGCTCAGTTCAGATATAGTGGGCAATAGAATACAAGAAGATGCTCGGCGCTTGATCGAGTTGTTGACCAAAGTGGATGACAAGGACAACCCTCTTGTATATGCCATCGTTGGAATGCGAGGGATTGGCAAAACCACCCTGGCCAAATTAGTATTTGATGATCGCATTATCGCAAGCCGCTTTCAGGTAAAGGTTTGGGTCTCTGTTTCTCAGAATTACAATGAAAATGATATATTGAGAAACTTCATAGCATCTGCCGCCCGAGATGGTGAGTGTTGTCACAAATTTGACTCGCTCAGTAAGAAGGTTATCAATATCGTGAAAGACCAAAGGGTATTTATGGTGTTGGATGATGTGTGGGAGACTAAGAGAGTGTGGGATGACACGTTGAGAATCTTGCTAAAGAGGGAGGTTGCAGAAGGAAGCAGGGTGCTCATCACCACAACAAACGAAGAGGTTGCACATAAAATGAATGCAGTTCACTTCCAAAAAGTGCAGAAATTGCCTCTGGAAGATGGATGGTCGCTGCTCTGCAAATCAGCTTTTCATGATTCGGAGCAGCAGCAAGCAAAGGATGACGAATGGAACCTCAAAGATATCGGCATAGAACTTGTCAATAACTGTGATGGACTACCACTAGCGATCAATGCAATAGGAGGGATGTTGTCCAGCCAGAGCAAAACAAGAGAATCATGGGAGTTTATACTCAAGAGCAGCTCGTGGGAGGTGAAAGGGCTTCCTGATGAAATCAACTCTGCTTTATACATAAGTTACCAAGACCTGCCTATGGATATCAAGCGATGTTTCTTGTATTGTTCTTTGTTTCCTAAAGGCAGATATTTTAAGATTATGAATGCAAAAAACCTTTGGATCCAGGAGGGGCTCATCCATGATGAAAAGAATATATCATCGCATGATGTTGCAGAGAATTATTTCAAAATACTAGTACAGAGGAACCTCGGGATACTTGATCGAATATACATCGAAGCAACCTATTTTAAGATGCATGACCTTTTCTACTCGCTCTCTCAGTTTCTAACTCAAAACGAGAATCTTGTCGCTATAGAAGAAAATGAAATTTTAAAATATGGATGCAATGGAAATATGAAGAAGCTACGACGTCTTTCTTTTATGGGCAATGCCGACAAAGCGACTGACATCCGCTGCAAATCTCTACAAGAACATGTGTCGTTGAGGACCCTTTTGATCTTCAATAAAACCATTGGTAATATTGATAATGCCCTCTTCAATCATCTTCGTTTTCTTCGGACACTATGGCTCCAAGGAACTACAGTTACAGAGTTGCCTGCATCCCTAGGTTCCCTCAAGCTGCTAAGATACCTAAACCTATCGCAGACTCCAATAAAGGAGTTGCCCATAACAATCCAAAACCTCAATGCTCTGAGGATTCTTGATGTTTCTGAGTGTGAAAACCTCCGTAATCTTCCTTCATGCATTATGAAGTTGCATCATCTATGTTCTCTTACAACTAAAGGTTCCGCATTGGATCATCTACCTCGCGGAGTGGGAAATTTGAACAAACTACAACTTCTTGAATTCATTGCGCCTCCGGATCAGGATATTGCACGGGAATTATCAACTGTTAAGGAGTTGGAGACAATCACGGAACTAAGGTTTGTATTGCGTATTACTCAAACTTTACTCTTACTTTTTTTTTTCAATTGAATTTAAGAACTAACAGATCATGTTAACTGGCCACCAGGCGATTAGATTTGTTCAAGTTGGAGAGGGTGTTGGACAGGTCAGAAGCAAAAAGAGCTGCCCTCAAAGACAAACAACACCTCGAAGAACTCGAATTGAGTTGCTCAGAGAGAGATTCTAATGAAGAAGTTTGTAGAGAAGATTTAGACAGAATTGAAGAGGTCTTTGAGGATCTCCGCCCTCCAATCAAACTAAAATTTCTTAAAATTACCAACTATTTTGGACGCAAGCTACCAAGTTGGCTGGGATCTCCGCTATTAAACTTTCCTCCAATAACTGTACGAGTTTTGAAAATAATTCGTTGTAGCAATTGCAAACAACTCGATGGATTAGGATTGTTGCCTTTCTTGGAAGAACTTTATATCGACGGTGCATCATCAATAAAAAGCATTGGCCCAGAATTCTATACAAATAACAATGGAAACAACATAGAAAATGGTGCATATCCAAAGTCTTTCTTTCCAAGAATGAAGCTACTGAGCTTTGAAAATATGGATAGCTGGGAGGAGTGGAGTAATTTAGGCAAACATAAAGTACTTGTGATGCCTCGTTTGGAGTTTTTACAAATTTATGCATGCCCAAAACTCAAGTCATTTCCCTTCCTATCTGATGTAGCTAACTCTTTGAAGAGAATAAGAATATGTAAGGCTAACCAACTCCTCCTAAAAGAGGTGCACAACCTCCCTCATCTAGAAATCATTGACATTGGAAACATCCCTTACCTGGAGAGGATATCGGGACTTCCGGCACTTCAAGGACTTAAGATAGAAGACTGTCCAAGAATTAACTTGGTGGAGCTTACAGGTACCTTGCAAGGTATCGATTGGAAAGACTTCAATGCCGACTCACTTCCAAGGTGGTTTTCTACACAAAACATAGAAGCCACTTACGTCCGAATAAGTTGCAAAGAGGAATTGATGAGGAAGATATGCTTCAACGAAGGAAATGGAGTTCATGAATGGTCTAAAATCCAACACTTTGACAACATCACTATCTGGGACGAGAACGAATGTTTAAGGCTCACCTACACCAAAACGTCCGGTAGATTCACCCAGCATTTTGGCCAACTTAAAATGAAAGACTTCTTAGATACTTTCAGGATGCAGACAAACAATCCTCAAACAGAAGGAGAGAATGGCAATGAATCTTTTTCTGGAAACTTTGAATCATGGTTGATCTCCTTAAACAATTCACTGTGTAATTTTGAATCGTGTGGCGAAGTGAAGCCGCCCCTTATTCCTGTTTTATACGGAAGGTCTTCTCATACAGTTGGCGAGAATGAAAATGAATCTTGTTCTCATGCAGTCTCTGATTCAAGTTTGAGCTCCCCCCTTTGGAGTGTTTTCTTGTTTGTTTTGTTGGTGCTCATTACAATAACATGGGAGGCCTGACATTATCTGCTGAGGGACTCTTATTTCCTTCTTTGCTTGCTTTTCATACTTTTGAGGAATATTCATATATGAAGTCGTGATGAGAGTTGCACGGGTGGATACAGGTGAAGGCGCAGGGCGTGGGATTGAGACGAGCAGGGCGCAGCGTGCGGGTTGATACACAGGCGCGAAAGCGAGGCACAAGGAGTGCTCGGGAATTAACTGCGTGGGACGCAGTGCGACAGGAGAAGATCTGTCGGAAGGTGGAGTTAGAGCTTGTGAAGAAGGAAACTCAAGAAGGTTGTGGAGCAGTTCTTAAGGTGTTGTAAACCGTCCGGTAGATGCAATTGGTGGGGAAGACCGGCCGGGCTGTTCTTTGTGAACAACGTATATTTTTTGTTGTGTAATTTTTGAACTAATGTGAAGATTGTTGGATATTGGTCTTAGATTTATGATTGTATTTGTTTAGGTTTCTTGTATGACTTGTATTGCCAATAGTGTAACTTTTGGTGTTGCTATTTTGTTCTTATAAATAGGAGCTTTAGGTACTTGTAATAGGTATGGTTAAGACTTAAGAAATAAAAAAAATCTGATTTGCTACTCTCCCTCTCTCCCGCCTCCTCTCCCAACAAGATCAAGAAGAGGAAGAACTCTTTCCTCTCATCCAAAATTCTACAAAAGCTATAAAGGATACTTTAATAAAAGGGGTGGCTATGTATGCCACGCACATCTTTTAATTGATGGGTGTTGTATGGTTATCAAGACATATGACTGACATAAGTTATGGATGCTATAGGGTTGGCTTGCTCGGCTAACCCTTTTTTTTTTTTTTAATATAAAGGATACTTTAATTAATGTTATAATATGACAAAATCTAATCATACCAATTAGATCTCCCAATCATGCTTATTAAATCTTCCAATTTATGCAATAATCATATCCTCTAATTAATGAAACAATTAAATATCCAATCAATTCAACATAATTAGAAAAATAATCATCTCCCTAATCATTTACATAATAAGCCATCAAAACTTTTTAAAATAAAGCTTATTTTGATTTGAAAATATTTCCAAATCAACAGTCTGAAAAACAAATTGGCAAGAAAGTTATTCCAAACATATCATAAATAATATAAGGGAAGCCATTGGATACCAAGCATCTTGGCAGTGAGTCAAAAGCCTTTTTGATGGCGGCAAGACAACCTACATTTCAGATTAAACACTAGATCTGATATAATAATCACTGCAAACTCATTACATTATTGTTGCGTCCAATAATATTCGCGACGGTGGAGAAATATAAAACTTAGCATCTTAGCGTTGTACGAAAATCCGGCACACAATCAGATAAGAGAGAGGATACATCATTAAAAGAGACACCAAGATTTTTATGTGGAAAACCCCTGAAAAGGGGGAAAAACCACGGGGCCTAGCCCATTTTGAATGAATCCACTAGTATTGCAGTTGATTACAAATGAGGTCCTTCCTTTGGAGGAGGCCTTAGCTTGATGTACATTTTATAGAGTACATTACATGATGTGAATACAAAGAGTCACTAATGACGTGTTCGTTTGATTCGGAGGACCATAGTCTGGTGAAGGAGGTTAGAAGAACCATAGTCGGCGAGCGACGGAGGTAGTCGGCGGGGGATGTAGGTCGAAGAGACTGTAGTCGGCGGGCGACGTAAGTCAGGAGGACCTTAGTCGGCTGGCGATGGAGGTCAGAAGGATTGTAGTCGATGGGCGACGTAAGTCTGAAATGTCACGCCCCAGAATCTAACTTGGAAAGAATGTCAATCAATTCCACAACAATTCACCAGAGTTATCTATAAATCCTTCAGTAAGCAATCTATCAAACATCTATAAAATTTGAACATCAATACACCAGTCGATTCATATCTCAAAACATCATATACAATACTCAGGAACTACACTATCAATGCAAGTAGAAAAGCTATCCTGTCCTGAGTACAAAAGAATCATCAATCTATCAAAAGAACTAAAAACCTGAAGATCTGGATCAATGCCTATCTCCTGCTCCCGAGCCCTGACCTGAAAATATCAACCACATATAATGAGCTTTACAAAGCCCAGCAGGTCACCTAATACCTATAACTGAAATCAAAGCACGGCAATGCGATCAATATGCATGTCAATCTATCAATCCATATCAGTCAATGGTCAATGAGTCAATGCAGCGGAAATCAATAGTCAATAAAACCAGTCAATGCTAGCGGCAGGCAATACGATAAATCAATTCAATCAATCAACTAAATCAATCAACGTCGTCAATCAAATCGATGCTATCAAATCAAAACGATCTATTCAATTGAAATCAATCGAGAAAGGCGATACGAAACAATGAATCTATAAAACAGTCAATACAGTGAAGAACAGTAGCGACAGTGAATCTATAAGTCTATAGGCAGCAATATCAATGAATCTATAAGCAGTAGTACGATGTCCATGCTATCAATGCAATATCTATATCCATTTCTATATCAATGCTCAATGTCGATGCACAGAAATCAATCAGTGAAATCAAAGAAATCGTACGATCTAGTAAATCCAATCAAACTCAATAAAGCAGAAGTCGATAAAGCAATAGATCCGTAAATCAATACAGTAAACATGCAATTCAATACTATATACTGAACAAGTACAATCTACTGGTCATGTTGCTGTTGTAGAATCCATATTGCTGTTGTAGATAATACATTGGTTCAATCAATAAGAGTCGTCACTCTTTTCGCCCGTCGGCATATCAATAAACTCCTTATGTCTCCCTTCAATAATCAATAATCAATGTTTAAAGGAAAGCCCGTCGGCCCACCATCCTGTACAGGTATCAATATCAATCTCCACCAATGTTCAACCAGGTTCCACTTGCGATCAGTATCAATAGTCAATTCAATCAATAAGCAATTCAATAGTCGATATTAAAGCAATCATATCAATAGTCATATCCATATCTAATCAATCTATCAATTTCATACAATTCAGGAATCGTACGAAAATCGGGCAGCATAACGGTAGTCGGTCAAAATTACACAAAAATCCTGCAAAAAGACACAGTTTCCAAATCTTTCCAAATTACAAAGGAATATCAATAACATCAATACAAGACTATTATCCTATAGAAATCAAATCAAATCAAGTCCCGATTATTTTCTATTCGATTAAAATCACGTAGAATTCGATTAAAATCTCGTAGAATCAATTCCGACCGGTAAAATCTTCGTAGAATACAGTCAAATCGTGTACAATAATCATATCTATAACATACTAAAAGTTGTGCGGTGAAAGTCTTGTCAAATCAAAATCAGGTCGAAAAGTCGACTACGAAAACACAAAACGGATCATATCTCGGTCAAAACACAAAATCTCTGAAAACAGAAACAGGGTTCGGAGTCCTTACCACGAGATCTTCACTTTTCCCAACAGCAGCGTCGGACGAAAAGCGCTCCGCGGTCTCCGAAAACCAGTTTCCTCTTCTCTTTCCTTTCTCTTTCTCTCTCTACAAAATATCTGATTTTGATTTTTGATTTTCTCTCTCCTCAAAACGAGCTCATTTCCTTAAATCATACATGGATCGGCCTGGCCGATCGTCTCGATCGGCCTGGACGATCAGACCAATTCTGGTCGTCCTGGCCGATACTCCAGGGCGATGATCAGGACGATTTTTAGGAACAGTGCAGATCGTCCCGGACGATCTCAATATCGTCCTGGACGATTCTGTCCAGAAATAGCTCCAGAAATCAGCTGTTTTCAATGCACTGATCGGCCTGGACGATCCAAATTTCGTCCTGGCCGATTCTGGGAGGAAAATCCAAATCAGAGAGGAACAGTAAGGGAACGAGATATTACAATCTCCCCACCTTAGAAAAATGTCGTCCCGACATTTCCCTAAAGGTACGAAGCAAAAACAACGCAAAACAAATCGATCGAAAACCAAATCCAAAACAAAACTCGTCGAAATCCATACAGAACACACAATGCAATCAATCAAATGTCAATATGCGATGTTCATATGTCAATATCAATCGGTTAGTCAAATCAATCTTACCAGTAGAATCTTCTGGTCGTTGTTGATCCTGATGCTGTAAACTCTGTAGACTGTAGATGCGTGGCACCACTGGAGGTCGTGGCGCAACTGTCTCCCTCTGGTCTCTGACAGTCCTATCATCAATCCTGTTTGCTGATCTCTCACTGTAGGCCCTCGAGCCAACAGTCCTCTGCTGTCCTGTACCCGTATCAGTCATTCCACCCAGTCCTTTCTGAGGACACTCTGCTGCTCTGTGTCCTTGCTGTCCACAATGAAAACACTGACCCGTCAATAGGTAGCACTGACCTGCATGTCGTTTGCCACAATGACTGCACGTGCCAGAACCACCAGACGATACTATCGATGCTGATCGTGACGCAGATCCCGATGCAGATCCCTTCGAACCCTCATACCTGCTTCTCTTCTCTCTATCTCTGTCTCTACCCGAATCATCTCGTCGTACATCATCCCTCCTTCTCCTGGTATCCTCGTACTTCGATACTGGTGTCGTCAACTCAATTTCTATCAATCGGGCCCGCTCCACTAGCTCAGAAAACTCGTGGATCCGAAAAGGTACAAGTGGTTGCCTCAGCTCTCTATTCAATCCGTGCAGAAATCTATAACACTTGTCTTCAGAAGTAGGAATCAAGTGAGCAGCGTACCTCGCAAGTGCAGTAAACTCGGACTCGTACTGCATCACTGACTTGCGGCCTTGCTCCAATCTCATGAATGTTTCCTGCATCTGTCGCTGAGCTGACGGTGGTACGAACCACATCCTGAACACTGTAGTGAACTCATCCCAGGTGATCTCAGCATTGGTCTTCCCCTGGAATTTCTCTCTCTGCTGTCCGATCCACCATCTCTCTGCCTCACTTTCCAACATGAATACTGCCAAAGGCACTTTTCTGTTCCCCGGACACTGCATACTATCAAAAATCTTTTCTATCCTCATTATCCAATCCTCAGCAGCCTGTGGTCCTACAGCCCCTTTGAACAACGGAGGCTTCAGCTTGTGGAACATCTGCAAATGTCTGTCAACTTCTTCCTCTTTGCTCCCACTCATCTTACTCTGGGCATCCCCCATAACATGTGCAATCGCAGTCGCTAACTGCATCATACTCTCTGACGGTACTGGAGCTGCGCTGTGTTGCTCATTCGGTACACTGGATTCTGCCGGAGGATCCATATCTTTTCACCTGCACATTTCAAAACAATAATACACATATGCAATGATGTATGCCAATGAAGCTCGTAAAGCTACCCAGTCTACCCAATCTCTCAATCCAAACCTACAACTCTGGTAACAATCCATTCTTCCAATAACATTGCTCTGATACCAACTTGTCACGCCCCAGAATCTAACTTGGAAACAATGTCAATCAATTCCACAACAATTTACCAGAGTTATCTATAAATCCTTCAGTAAGCAATCTATCAAACATCTATAAAATTTGAACATCAATACACCAGTCGATTCATATCTCAAAACATCATATACAATACTCAGGAACTACACTATCAATGCAAGTAGAAAAGCTATCCTGTCCTGAGTACAAAAGAATCATCAATCTATCAAAAGAACTAAAAACCTGAAGATCTGGATCAATGCCTATCTCCTGCTCCCGAGCCCTGACCTGAAAATATCAACCACATATAATGAGCTTTACAAAGCCCAGCAGGTCACCTAATACCTATAACTGAAATCAAAGCACGGCAATGCGATCAATATGCATGTCAATCTATCAATCCATATCAGTCAATGGTCAATGAGTCAATGCAGCGGAAATCAATAGTCAATAAAACCAGTCAATGCTAGCGGCAGGCAATACGATAAATCAATTCAATCAATCAACTAAATCAATCAACGTCGTCAATCAAATCGATGCTATCAAATCAAAACGATCTATTCAATTGAAATCAATCGAGAAAGGCGATACGAAACAATGAATCTATAAAACAGTCAATACAGTGAAGAACAGTAGCGACAGTGAATCTATAAGTCTATAGGCAGCAATATCAATGAATCTATAAGCAGTAGTACGATGTCCATGCTATCAATGCAATATCTATATCCATTTCTATATCAATGCTCAATGTCGATGCACAGAAATCAATCAGTGAAATCAAAGAAATCGTACGATCTAGTAAATCCAATCAAACTCAATAAAGCAGAAGTCGATAAAGCAATAGATCCGTAAATCAATACAGTAAACATGCAATTCAATACTATATACTGAACAAGTACAATCTACTGGTCATGTTGCTGTTGTAGAATCCATATTGCTGTTGTAGATAATACATTGGTTCAATCAATAAGAGTCGTCACTCTTTTCGCCCGTCGGCATATCAATAAACTCCTTATGTCTCCCTTCAATAATCAATAATCAATGTTTAAAGGAAAGCCCGTCGGCCCACCATCCTGTACAGGTATCAATATCAATCTCCACCAATGTTCAACCAGGTTCCACTTGCGATCAGTATCAATAGTCAATTCAATCAATAAGCAATTCAATAGTCGATATTAAAGCAATCATATCAATAGTCATATCCATATCTAATCAATCTATCAATTTCATACAATTCAGGAATCGTACGAAAATCGGGCAGCATAACGGTAGTCGGTCAAAATTACACAAAAATCCTGCAAAAAGACACAGTTTCCAAATCTTTCCAAATTACAAAGGAATATCAATAACATCAATACAAGACTATTATCCTATAGAAATCAAATCAAATCAAGTCCCGATTATTTTCTATTCGATTAAAATCACGTAGAATTCGATTAAAATCTCGTAGAATCAATTCCGACCGGTAAAATCTTCGTAGAATACAGTCAAATCGTGTACAATAATCATATCTATAACATACTAAAAGTTGTGCGGTGAAAGTCTTGTCAAATCAAAATCAGGTCGAAAAGTTGACTACGAAAACACAAAACGGATCATATCTCGGTCAAAACACAAAATCTCTGAAAACAGAAACAGGGTTCGGAGTCCTTACCACGAGATCTTCACTTTTCCCAACAGCAGCGTCGGACGAAAAGCGCTCCGCGGTCTCCGAAAACCAGTTTCCTCTTCTCTTTCCTTTCTCTTTCTCTCTCTACAAAATATCTGATTTTGATTTTTGATTTTCTCTCTCCTCAAAACGAGCTCATTTCCTTAAATCATACATGGATCGGCCTGGCCGATCGTCTCGATCGGCCTGGACGATCAGACCAATTCTGGTCGTCCTGGCCGATACTCCAGGGCGATGATCAGGACGATTTTTAGGAACAGTGCAGATCGTCCCGGACGATCTCAATATCGTCCTGGACGATTCTGTCCAGAAATAGCTCCAGAAATCAGCTGTTTTCAATGCACTGATCGGCCTGGACGATCCAAATTTCGTCCTGGCCGATTCTGGGAGGAAAATCCAAATCAGAGAGGAACAGTAAGGGAACGAGATATTACATGAAAGACCGTAGTCGGTGGGCGACGTAAGTCAGAGGACCGTAATCGGCTGGTGATGGAGTCCAGAAAGATTGTAGCCGGTGGGCGACATAAGTCAGAAGGACTGTAGTCAATGAGCGATGGAGGTCGGAAAGACTTTAGTCGGCGGGTGACGTAAGTAAGGAGGACCTTAGTCGACGAGCGATGGAGGTTGGAAAGACTGTAGCGGCGGGCGACGTAAGTCAGGAGGACCTTAGTCGACTGGCGGCGGAGGTCGGAAGGACGGCGTCAGATAGAAGTCCAACAATGGAAAGAAATCCCACTTCGGATAGATGTCGAGCGAAAGTCCAATAACCGGTAAAAGTCCGGTGTCGGATAGAAACTTGGAGATGAGTGATGTCTGGCGTCGGGTAAAAGTCCAACGTCTATTGGTGGCCAAGGAGAACTCCAGTATCACTTGGGCGAAGTTTCGACGTCAGGGGGGAACTCTGTCGTTACTTGGGCAGAATTTCAGCATCCCGTGGGAGTCAGGCAGAATTCCGGCGTCATTTGGTGTTCGGGCGGAACTCCGGCGGCGGTCGAGGAGTCTCTTTCCTCCTCTTCTTCTATTCTCCTCTTCTTCTATTCTCCTCTTCTTTTCTTTTTCCTCTTGCTTGGGTCCCATCTCATGAGAAATGAGAGGTCTATTTATATATTTCATGGAATGTCATAACTTGTAAATAGGTGTGAGATCAAGGGCAAATAGGGAGTGGTCAAATGGACGACTGATATTGAATCTCTTAATCATTGATCGTTTATCAGGCATTTGAAGGTCTTAATGACTTTGGAATTCGGCGATCTTGAGCTCGTTGGATTCGTCTCATCGAGCCGCTCGATTCGAACATAAGCTCGTTAAGTTCGAAGACCGTTTGATAACTCAATTTGTGGTACGAACTTTCCAACATCACTTCAGGTCCTTGATTTGGACTCATTTGGGCTCGGATTGAGTTGAATTTGGTGTCGTCATGTTCGTATTTCCGAGACGCTCAGTTTGACTGTAAGTTCGCTGAAATCGGAGTTCATATGCTCCCGGATTTAATTTTTGAAGTTTCCTGTCTTATTTTGCCTTGAGATTCGTGCCCGATCAAGATAATTTTTGCAAGATGTATCAATTATAATTTGAGGCAAGGAATTTAAAAAGAAAATACCATTAACTTTGCATCAAACAAAACGTTCCTAAAAAAAGGGCAAATTATTGCATCAGGTCACCTGACAGAGAGATGGGTTCGGTCTCTCTCTGTCTACAGTAACCTGCGCTTTACTGTAGCACTGCTACAGTAAAGCGCAGGTTACTGTAGACAGAGAGAGACCGAACGCATAGATGCGTTCGGTCACCTTACGCAATAATTTGCCAAAAAAAGAGCATCCAACCAATATGCATTTGAACCTATTTGAGGAAAGGAAATTTATGAACCTACTGCAAACCTCACCAAAAAAAAAAAAACACGAAAATCAGGTCAGATTGATTTGCATCATCTGGAACTACATGTTATCAATCTCGAGACCAGAACAACAAAATTCGAACCAAAATCATCTTTCAAAGCATGAACTAACCCCCTGCGATACATTCAGCACCATCATCACCAGGAATACGTTGAAAGAATTGGATCTCATCTGAAATCTCTTCACCCCGATTCTTGAAGAAACAAAAATGCGATGAGAGAAAGTGACTGTAGAAATCGATAAAACCTATCCCTTAACAAAGCGCGTAAGCCAGGAGAGAAGAGACGCAGCAAAAAATGCCGGCGTAAGAATCTCTTGGGTTTTCACCATGCCCAGAGTTTCGGGCCTTCGGCAGCGGAGGAGATAGGCAACGCCTTTCCTCGGGTGTCCGTTAGGAACAATTATTAGGTCAAGTGACAATAACATGTGGTCACGTGCGCTTTCTCTTTACGGTGCGGGACGACTTAACACAGATCGGAACCCGGGATTGTAATGTTCGCGTATTGCTCGGTATTGCTAGGTATTATTTGGCAATAACAAAAAATATCGCTCTGTGAATATCAATACCGAGCAATACCTAGTAAAACTCGGTATTGCTCGGTATTGGTCTTTATAGAGCGATATTTTTTGTTATTGCCAAACAATACCTAGCAATACCGAGCAATACCTAGCAAAACGCGAACATAGCAATCCCAGGGCCGCTCCGGGTTGGTTATCAGGCCGCAAGGTAAAGAGTAAGAACACGTGTCACTATTTTACTGGCGTCCGAACGTAGAACTACGTCAGGTCACCTGCCCTGATAATTGTTCATCCGTCAGTGCAAATTATTAGGTCCGGTCACCGACTTCCGTAAGCTTTTTAGTGTGGTTTTAGTTTTTTATTATGTTTTGATGTATTTTTTAAAAAGAGTAGTTAATACATAATTTTAAGTGCATATTAGTTATTTTTTATTGAGTATTTACAAACACATAGCAAAAGCTTAACAAATATTTTAATCATTAAGTATTTGCTGCTATTTTGTTGTGCTTTTGATGTGCTTTTCAAATACTCAGAAAAGGACAATAAAAGAGCAATTAATATGCAATTAAATTTGTGTATCAACTACACTTTTATCAAAAATACATTAAAAACTCAGTAAAAGTGCACAAAATCTGAATGAAAATTTAGGTCCGGATCGGTCCTAATAATTTGCCGTCCGTCAAGGTTTTGGCGAGAGGTGGAATGAGGTAACGGGCGATGAAGATGACACGATAGCTAGGGTGAAACGAGTCCAGTCGAGTTGGAGTCAAGTCTTTCTAGTCGAGCTCAACTGTAAAGTATCGAGCTCGAGCTTGAACTCTAACTCGTCCCACTATAAACGAGTTCGAGCCAACTCGTGAGTCTTGGCAGGATTTTTTAAATATTATTAATTAATATAAATATTTAATTATTAAATTTTAATTAAATATTTTAAACCTTTATTATTAATTTTAAATATTAAATATTAATTTATTTTTATATTATTAAATATTTTAAACATTAATTATTATTATTATTAAATATTTAAATTTATTAAATAAAATAAAATTATTTTAAAAAAATATTAATAATTATTCGAGCCGACTAGCGAGCACACAAACCAAGTCTTATCAAGTTCAAACTCGAACTCATTTATTAAACGAGCTCAAGTTCAAGTTTGACTCATGAGCTTGATAAATTCTACTCGTGAGCCTGTAAATAAATCGAGCTCGAGCCAACTCGGCTTACTTACATCCAAGGACAGCAGATGTTGCTTCCATTTTGAAGATCAGCAAATCACGATCGCGACGAAAGTGTTTTCTGGCAGTGGACTTTGTGGGCTGGGCTTTCTGATGCAATAGCTCTTTTAAATTGCCCCTAAAGGGCCTAAACCATTGCAAAGTTGACCATGGCTTATTTTGTATTGGGACATTTTGATATATATATATATTTATTTATTTATTTATTTATTTATTTATTTCATATTTTTCTTTTTCTTTATTATTATTATTATGTCATGTGTTATTTATATTGGAAATATTTTTTTTCAGTTAAAAGTTATTTGAAAATGGGAAAATTGATTGACAATAAAGAAAAACGCATGAATGTTTTTAATAAGCATATTGAGCATCACAATACCTCTCAAATATTTTTAAATATTATCAACTATTATACTTACATAAACTTTTCCTAAAACAATTTAATAGGCTTAATAAAAAACATGATTAATGTGTATTTTCCAATAGATAATGAAAACTATTGCATGCATTATATATGTGAGATCACTTGCCATATAACTTTCAAATTTACATTAAACCTAAACACATTTAAAATTGAAATCCAAAATTGCTAGGTCAAGTCAAGATCAGGCTAATGAGTTTGACTCAACATGTATTGAATTATTATTCTTTCTTATGTTCAAATCTATATATTAAATAAACGTGTGTTTTTCTGCTTATCAATCTACAATTGCAAACGAGTTTATGGGGTTGAATAATTTTTTTTCAGATGAATTACTCATCTCAACTTGAAAAAATTATTCTGTGCAGACACTGAACAACGTTTGGAGACCAATCAGAACGCCCCACAATACTTTTTTGCTCGGTACCGTTGTGTACCAGGTGATGTGGCGCGTTCTGATTGGTCTCTGGACCGTCTGGTATCTGCACATAATAATTTCTCCTCAATCTAAGAGGAATTTGCCTCAATTAAATGAGGCACTTAGGCATCCTGAGGGGCGCTAGCCTGAACCAAATAAAACACTTGCCTATACTGCAAAATAAACCAAATAAAAGGCATATGAGAGCTTGAGCTTTGTGTCGAATGATAATTGAATAACAAATTTAAATAGCAATGTATATTTTAACTAATAGTAGATCTTAACAATCTGCAAATGATAAAACTAATATAATTATGAATTAATCAATACATAGAAATGGGTCAAATCAGTATTATATGTAATTACTCAATAATGTCTTGTCTATGTCCCTTACACTAATCCAATCCAATTAATTGATCCCTCAAATCTAATTCATGCACAACTTTTAGACTTTGTCTAATATAATTGATGAGATTATAGACTAAAAAGGAACTAAAAGGAAGAATTAGCTCAGATGATCATATCATAGAGATATATTAGGCCTCCAATTTCTCTATCTAATTTGATGGTGACTTTGACTTCTAATATATCCCTTATAAACCAAGAAAACTAAGGAATTAGCATAAATTAACAATCTATTTGAGAAAAACAAAGGAACTAAGAGGCATATGTAGGAAAGGGATTGTTCAACTACTCTTTCACTAAACCTACTAAGAAATAATCCCTATTAATTAACAAAGATTAAGTATAACTAATCTCTATATATTCCATTAGTACTATAAGATAATTTCATCATATTCTTAATTTCTATATATACATAAATAAAAATAAAAACTATGCTAAAATACAAAAAGATTTTTCAACTTTGAAGATATGTGCTCTCATAGCCGCGTAAAAGCGTATTTATCAAACTATGCTGACATCGTTTTTATTTTTAATGTCAATTTTCTTATCAGTTACATCTTTTTTTTAATACCATTTATCAAATCTACATAAGAAGAATAATACTACCAAACTCAAGATATGGACAACCCACTAAGAGTCTCTTTGATTTGCTGACAAAAAAAATACAATATAAAAGAAAGATATAATTAAAATAATTTAACTTCTTTAATTAAGTATAAAGTAAATAAAAGTAATTATTTTTATATAATTTGAAATAAAATAAATGAAATGTAAAGTATAACAAAAATAACGGTCAGTGGCTGATGGTAGCAGTAGTAATGACACCTGACGAAAATGATAGGCTATGGCAGTCGGTGGTGTGGTGATGAGTGGCGGTGGCAGCAAATAACGGTAAGCGCATGGTGGACAATGCAAAGAATTTACAGTATATTTGAAAACCTACTAGATCAAACATTTTAAAAATAATTAAAATGGATCTAGAGGGTGGATTTTAAATTCTCCAATTTTTTTTTTCATTCATTTTACTTCAAATTAAGAATCAATATTTTCAAAATCTCTTCATTTGAAATATTTTACGCCTCCTACCAAATAACACTAAGCTAGCAAATAAATTAATAGGTCTTTAAATCACTGCAGTAGGTACTAAAACGTGATGCGAAAGCTTAATTTATTAGTAATGGCTTGATGACAATTTAATATGGTGTGTGTATATATATATATATATACGGCATTACGTAATTATCTTGATCGGGCACGAATCTCGAGGCAAAAGCTAGTTGGAAACTTCAAAAATTAATTTTGGAAGTACCCGAACTCCGATTTCAGCGATCTTACAGTCAAACCAAGCGTCTCAGAAATACAAGCCCAACGACACCAAGATCAACCCAATCTGAGCCCAAATGAGTCTGAATCAAGGGCTCAAAGCGCTATTGGAAGGTTCAAACCGCAATTTGAGTACCAAACGGTATCCGATTTTGACGAGCTTAAACTCGAATCGAATGGCTGGACGAGACGAATCCAACGAGCCCAAGATCGCCGAATTCTGACATCATTAAGGCCTTCAAATGCCCAACGAACGGTGCATGATCAAAGGATTCAATATCGGCCGTCCATTCAAAACACTCCCAATTCGCCCCTGATCTCACGCCTATTTACGGGCTATGCCACTCTAGAAAAACTATAAATAGAGCCCTCATTCTACACCAAAGGGACTCAAGTGAAGAGAGAGAAGAAGAAGAGAAGAAGAAGGAAAAGGGGAAAAGACGATTCATCTCCTCCTCGACCACCGCCGGAACTCTGCCAGATTTTTGGGAAATGCCGGGAATTTGCAGAACTTTGTAACTTTGTGAGAAGCTGATTGTAAATTGATCGTCTTGATTTGTAAGACGGATCAACCTTTGTACTTCAAACAAATACTAGTGAAATTTTGCAACTGGATGAGGCCCCGTGGTTTTTCCCTCTTTCGGAATTTTCACGTAAAAACTCTGGTGTTCATTTCTCTTTTCTGTTTGTGTTCGAAATACTCGTACAACGCTAAGACGAATATTTTCTAACTCTACTGCCGCGTATATTCTAACACGCATATATATATATATATATATATATATATATATATATATATATATATATATATATATATATATATATATATATATATATACATGGGTGGATCCCCATTCACTTGAGGGGGGGCAAATGCCCCCCTCAATTTTTTATTTTTTTTATTTTAAAGGGTATAGTTTGGAATATTTTGGATATTTTAGGTATTTTGCCCCCTCTTTAAAAAATTTTTTGCCCTCATTTTATCAATCCTAAGCATTTTTGCCCATCCCCCACCCAAAAATTTTTTTTTGCCCACCCTCAAAAAGGAAGCTGGATCCGCCCCTATATATATATATATATATATATATATATATATATATATATATATATATATATATATATATATATATATATATATATATATATATATATATATATATATATATATTTTTTTTTTTTTTTGATATACTTACTTTAATAATATCAATAGTTGTTGAAGGTTACATCAATCATTTTAAGGGATTCAATCATTAGCAGACATAAATCCTCTAAAGTGCAGCTTAAGAGAGAAACTTGTTATCGCACTATCGTTTTCAACATTATAAAGGCTAAATTAAGGTTTTGAATTGCCGTTTAAGTTTCAGATTTCCTCGCTTCATAAATGTTTCTGTTTGGATAGGTTTAGTTATTTCATTAGTTTTAGTATTTTATTTATTTTCATCAACTTTATATTATATATATTATTATACATTATATAAGTTTTATTTAAATTATAATATACTAAATAAATTATTAGAGTGTAACAAACACATAATTTTTTACATTAATTACTGAAATAACTAGAAAATTTATTTTGGTAGAGAACTATAGGATTCCGGGTCATTCTCAGGTTTCCGGGTTAACCCGAAAATTTTCATGTCGAAAATTAGAATCCGAACCCGACCCATTTCTAATTCAGATTGACCCAAACCCGAAAATTTTTGTGTCAGGTTCGAGTCGAGTTTACGGCCGTGTCAGTTTTTGACACCCCGAAGTTAGACTACACATAAATCAACATTGATCTCAAACACCACAAATTTCATTTGACAAAAAAAATATATTTAATTCTCAATTAAGACTTGGCTTGGGACAGCTTTCTTAATGCTTTCAAAAGCCATCTTTTTAGTACAAAAATTTTTAATTAAAAAAATTATACTAAAAAACTACTTAAAAATCCGTAAAAAGTATGTCTTAAACAAAGCCAGAAATCTCATCATGTTCAACAGTTCAAGCTATTATGTTCTCTCTAAGAATGGTCATACAAAAAAAACCTAATAAATCCGTGTTTTTGGTGAAAAAAATAAAATAAAAAATAAAAGAGAGAAAAAGTCATGACTTTGTTCACCAGCTGCATAAGACCAGAGACCAGTAGAAGAAATGAAGAGATATATTTGAGATAAATTAAGGATTAAGGACTCACCTAATGAATAATTTATATAATAAAAAATAGTTAAGGTCTGTACGTAATTAACCTCTCCACCTTCACAACTTCGCCCAATTCCATATGAATTAGAGTTTAAAGGCCTAAAGCTCATATAGGAAAGCTTCCCAGCAACTACATTGCTTGGAATGCAGTGTAAGTCATTGTTCAAATTTCAGCTAATTAATATTCTTTTATTGTTATCATAATGGTGTGAACTGTGAAGAGAGCAACCTAATTTGATATTTTTAGCAGATTAATATCAAGAGCTGTTGGGATAATCCGGAGGGGGCGAGAAGGAGCTTGATGTTTTGTTTAATTTGAATGTGAATCGCATTGTTGAGAATGTTTTCTTCCATTGAGGTGACAAACGTCGGCAACGCAAATCCAAAATGAAGTAATTGTGTTTGTGCTCTATTGTTGGGGGTCTTTTGTTTTATTTGTGTGTCTCTCTGTTGGTTGGTTGGCGTTCAGGTTTTGTGGATGCGGTTGGCTTTTGTTTGGTTGGAATGTGATGTTGTGGGTTGGCTTTATAGTTGTAGCGTTCTTTTTGTGGGTAATGATGTTGAGGCTTTTTGCTTACCACCTGGACAGCCGTGGCTTGTTGGCAACCACTGGTGGTGCTTCCTCTTAACTCTTATTATGTTTGGTGGCCTTGTTTGGGATGTTGGATGTTGCTAGTCCCATTTGTGATTTTATCTGTGTGGGTTATTGCTTGCATCCTCCTTTAGATGGTCTGTGTCTAGCGTCTAGATGGTTGTAGGAAGCTTTGTGCCAATTACTAAGCCAGCTTGGCTTCTTCGCCTTCTTCATTGTTTTCTTTCGCTGTATTTAATACTTTTTGCCTTGTAATCTTATTGTGTTCTTGTTTAGACTTGATTGCGTCCTCTTTTATTTTGATGGAAAAAAAAGTTTTACATTTAAAAAAAAAATCAAGAGTTGTCAGGTTTACAGTAAATTGCTATTTGAATCCAAAAAAATTGCTACAATGGAAACCTATGTTGTTCAATCCCAATTGAGACCAGTCTGATTATGGAGCAATTATTACATCCGGTGCCTGAATGCGTTCAGAGACCAATAACCACGCGCCACGTCACCTAAAACTCGGTTTTTTGAACTCGGTATTGCTCGGTATAAATTCGCACCGTTCGATTTTTGACCGGATGTAATAATTTATCCTGATTATGACGCTCGGGCAACTCTATTCGAAGGAGATACTGAGGAAGTTAGAGGAGAAAAATGATATGCAATGGGTGACAATCAAGGAGCGTCAATATTTTTAAGCAAGGAACAATTCACTTGAAAGTATTATATGCATTAATCTAATCCAAAATCTATTCAAAATAAGTAAAATGAAACTTTTGCTACATTTCAAAAATGCCCCTAGTACATCAAGTAATTATTCCTTCACAAACAATAGCATCTAATCGGAGAAGTTATTCTGTGCGAATGTTGAATGCAGCTCTACATCCAGAGACCAACCAGAATGAGTCACGTCAGCGGTACCGAGCCACGGTACCGTACCAAGTAATACCGCGTCACGGTACTGACATGACTCATTTTGATAGATATCCGAACAACATTCGATGCCCGCACAGAATAATCCCTCACTTACCTATAGACACCCACAAACATAGACTATACCATTTATAATTTCATATTCCAATATCAAAATAAAAGTATGACTGATTGACCGTCTCACTATCATATCATCATGCGCCGGTCGCAATCCTCTTTAGCAAAGTTCCAATATATTGTCCTGCGCTATAGCTACACCTTACCATAAAGAAAATTTGAATTAAATTATGCACGTGTACTTTTTTATTTTTTCTAATGTTGCTTATTCGTGTCGGTGGCGTGTGCTATGGCGTGAAACAAAGCAGGTTGAACTGTAATTATAAAGTTTGGTCTAAATTGATTTGATAGTAGTAGAAATTTACATAAAATTGACCAAAGTTTTCGGTTTTGTTTCGGGTCGACCGTTTTCTTAATGCTTTTGATGGGAAATTTTGAAATACAAAAGAAATTACTAAACTTGATCAAAATTCTTGAAATTATGACGAAAATGAATATGAAAATATTATATTAATGAGATTAAATTTATCAATAAATAAATAAAATAAATCTTTGTAAGTGAATATTGTGCTTTAACTTTTCCAAAAAAATTAAATAAAAAAAACAAAATTCGAAGATGTGAATTAAACCAAAATTGAGACTAGAAATCAATATAGGGCTATTTGATTTGCTAAAAAATGTTGAATACAATGTAAAAGAAGAAATTTGAAATATTTGAAGCTGTTTGGAAGAATAAAAAAAGAATGCAAGAGATTTTTTTTTTAGTTAAATAAAAGACTAAAAGTAATGTAAAATAAAATGATGATGACGGTCGGCAACGAGCGATAATTTAAGCTATGATGGTCAAAGATGGCAGGAACATCTCGTGGGATGTTTACATCAAAAATGAATTTGGGAGTGAAAAAGAAATTCATGAAAAATTTATATTGTATTTTTTTTTTTTTACATCAAACCAAACAATTAAATTTAAAATTCCTTGCATTTTTTTTATATTTTATGTTATTTTTTTTAGTAAAATAAACATCTCCAACATGAAACTATTAAAAACTCAACTACCTGCGGATGAGACTAGCAGTAATGATAATTTAGGTTTCGTTTGGGATGACTTTCTTACTACTTCTTAAAACAGCTTCCTAATACAAAAATTAAAAAATTTAATTTTTGTACTAGGAAGCTGCTTTAAGAAGCAGAAAGAAAGCTGCCCTAAACGAAGCCTTAGTTTTTATTTTAAGTTCTCTAATTTATATGCATTCGTTGTAGTCAATAGTGACTATTGTATGTATTATTTTAGAAATTTAGACCTTATGGTAAAAAGAAAATAGTGAGCACCAATGAAATTTTGTATTCGAATGTTTTCTGAAAATAAGAAATAATATGAATTGAAAATAGATGAAAATTTTTCGCTTTAGATCCTAGGGCATGACCCCACCCCCCCTCTAAGCGTCGGCCGTCGTCCAGTTGACACCAACGACTTTGGAGATTATACTACTTCATTTTACTTCAAGCTAAACCACAATAAAAAAGCATTTGCTTGCACTTATTTTACACTCCTCAAAACATCACAAAACTATTCTTTTTATAGTGCATTCATTATACATCGAATTCTTTTTTCAACTCACCAAACGACCGCTAAATCATTCAATTTTTATTGAGATTAATACAATTTAGAATGCATGTGTAAATGAGTCGAGTCGAGCCGAGCACGAAATACACTTCGCTTGAGCTTATGTTCAACTATTAATTGAATTTGAGCTTGAGCTTAACTCTAGGAGCTCGGCCCAACTCACAAGTCTACTTGCTCATAAAGAATGAGATACAAATATTGTGTTTAAAATAATTATTATAATAACATTATAAAAAATTAAAAAAAATTGAGGATAAATAAAAAATAATCACTTCATATAGGAAAATGAGACATAATTTTTAAATATTTTTAATAGCTTTATATTTAAATTCATAAATTTAAATATAATTTGTAGTAATATTTTTTAAACAAGTACGCTCATGTTATGGGTGAAGTCGAACTTGATCAAACTCGACTCATTCGCTCAAGAAGCTCGAGCTGACTCACGAGTCAACCTAACTTACTCTACTAATTCAAAATATCATATATAATATTAATTTTAGTATAAATATGAAAACCCATTTTAATAAATTTTGTATGAGAATATTTTAAAATAAAATTCGCCCTAAACTAATTAAAAAAATGGGAATTTAAAATCATGCTATAAATAACCCGCCAAAACCCATACGATGCGCCATCCCAACCTGCTCCTAAAATGCCAATGACCAAATCCTTCTCCTCCTTCGTCTCCTTCCTCCTAATCTCTTCCTTCCCGTTCCATTCCCTTTCCCAATACCCCTCCCCCAACCCCCGGCTTGAAAAAGCCTACATAGCCCTCCAGGCCTGGAAGCACGCCATCACCTCCGACCCAAAGAACCTCACAGCCGACTGGTGTGGGCCCCACGTCTGCAACTACACCGGCGTCTTCTGCGCACCTGCTCCCGACGATCCTTCCCTCACCACCGTCGCCGGAATCGATCTCAATCACGGCCGCATCTCCGGCACTCTCCCCGACGAGCTCTCCCTCCTCTCCGACCTCGCCCTCTTCCACCTCAACTCCAATCGCTTCTCCGGTACGCTTCCCTCCTCCCTCTGCGACCTCCGCCGACTCTTTGAGCTCGATGTCAGTAATAATCACCTCTCCGGCCCGTTCCCTGATTTCGTTCTCGATCTTCCCGAGCTCCGATTTCTTGATCTTCGATTTAATCAGTTTCGAGGTGCTGTTCCGGCGGAGGCTTTTAACGGTGGTTCAACCGCGAAACTTGATGCTTTTTTTGTTAATGATAATCAATTCAATTTTTCCCTTCCCGCCAATTTCGGAAATTCGACGGCATCTGTGATCGTGCTTGCTAATAACAGGATTGGGGGGTGTTTGCCGGCGAGCATTGGCGGGATGGGGAAGACGCTCAACCAGCTGGTAATGTTATACTTGTTCTAAATATTTTTTTATTAATCTGATTAGTTGTTATTATTTTTTAAACTATTAAGAAAACTTTTTTCACAAGATTGTCTTTAATATTTTGTTATCGTAAATACATGTAATTTTTTCTTTGGTTTTAGTCTAATTTTGTCGGTTTAGTCAAGATTGAATGATTATGAATTTTTATTGATTTTGGATTGACGCTTTCAAAATTAGACTAAAACCAGGGTACAATTTTCACTCTTTTCGGGGAAATTTCTTTTTAAAATTTGATAATTTCGTGCATTTCAAATTTGTAATAGTTTCAATCATTATTTATTTTCTTAAAAATATTTAAAATAATAAAGAACCGGTTTTCGAAATCATAAAATATAGCATTTTTGGATGAATTTTTTATTACATTTTGTTGGTTGAAAAAGTCAAGGGCGAAAAAATTGACGAGTAATTCTAATGACAGTTGCATAAAATTTATTTTTGTTAGTTCATTTTAAAATAAATAAAATATATCGTTAAAAATGATGTAACACACTAACTCAATGATAAATTTTAAAATTTTAAAATTCATTCGTCAGATTTTGATCAGTTTGTCTTACCCAATATTCCTCCTTCAGTGGTTTTAGCTGAATTGTCGTGACTTCGACTAAAAGATTTTGAGCAGTTTTGATTGATTCTGAGCTTATTTCGTCAGCTTTTTAGATTAAAAAAATCACCAAACATATAAAATTAGTTCAAATTTTGTTTACACAAATTTCGATCCGGTTAAAATGGAATCTAACAATTAACCGAAGATTAATTCGAGCAGGTGATATTAAACACGGGGCTGACGGGCTGCATTCCGCCGGAGATTGGAAATCTGAAGAGGTTGACGGTGTTCGACGTCAGCTTTAATGAGCTGGTGGGGCCATTGCCGGCGACCATGGGAGAGATGAAGAAGCTCGAGCAGCTCGACGTGGCCCACAACTTGCTTTCTGGAGAAATACCAGAAGTGATATGCGAGCTGCCGAAGCTCAAGAACTTCACTTACTCCTATAATTTCTTCTGCGACGAGCCGAAGATATGTTTGAAGGTGCGGCGGCAGGATGACCGGAGAAATTGTATACCGTGGCGGCCGGAGCAGAGGTCTCCGGAGGAGTGCGCGGCGTTTCTGTCTACTCCAGTGCACTGTGATGCCTACGGCTGCAGCACGCGACCGCCACCGTCGCCGCCTCCACCAACGCCGCCACCGCCGCCGCCGCCTTACCACTATTGATCATGGCCGTCCATTTTAATATACTGTGAGTTCGAATTTTCTTTGATTGTCTGTTAACTGTATTTGTGCTGTTATTTTCTTTCGGTAATGGCATTCATTTGACTGGCTTGAATTAAATTCTGTAAAGTTAAATTAATTTTTATTGGAGATAATAAGAGTCCATATGATTAGACTATTTTTGCATAAAAAAAGCAAAAATGATTTAGAGTTTATTTGAAATAGTTTTTTTGCTATTTATGTTTTGAGGTAATAATTATAATTTTATATGGCATTTTTAAAAAATTTCTATATCTATAATAGGAAAATTATTTTCATAATAATAACTTCACAATCAACTTTATAAGATGTACCCATCGATGCTTAGCTTGGTTGATGGGCGAGTCCCAACCCGTGCTTGATTGCCCTCGAACGGCAGCGCCTCTTAAGTGGGGCTCATTCAAGTGCGGGCCGGAAGATTTTTGGGTGGTGCCTCTTCTGGATCAACCGAGGATTAGTCATGCTGCTAAGCGCCCTTTCGGGAGAGTGGCAATGGGTGAATACCCCTTTCCGGAAAAAAAAAAAGTTTATAAGATGTTGCAGTCTTCTTGAACAAACCTTTGTCTTAAACAAACCTTTAATTTGCAAGTTGTAATCAGATGGGGTTTGACTTCTTAGCTTCCCCAGCACCAACTGGGGCATATTTTATTGTATTCAGTAGGATTAAGGCGGTGGATAGGAACAAATATAGCACATATATTGATCAGTCTTTCTTTCAAACAACAAAAGATAACAATTTGATCAAATTTTTACTACATTTGAACTAAAATAAATTCAAAATATATTCCTGAAATAATCATCAGATAACCATCAGAGCCCTGCATTGTGTACTCATACCCACACACACCCAATGTACCCACCCATACCCAATGTGCATGGGTTGGGATGGGTACTCCCATGTCCTCGTGAGTGCGTATGGGCATGTACTCAACATTAGAGTACAAACTAATTTACATTACTAATCACCATATGCATGCAATATATTACAGTAATCCTTACAACGCAATGCACAACACTGAACAATGCCGCGACCACGATAGATTTTTATATGTGACTTGAAAGTTTGCAGTCAGAGAAAACGACAAAAAACCTCGAGGCCGTTAATTCATGGCAGATTGTATTCAAAAAGCGTGGAAAGTGGATGGGTGTGGGTGGGTATGACATTTCGTAAGTAACCATAGGTGGGCGTGGGTGGAAAAAACCTGCCAGAGCAAAGTGTGGGTACCCAACCAGGACCCCATGTAGGGCTCTGATAACCATACGAAAAATTTGAATTCAAATCCTTATTTGCTTCAATTGGGCTCTTAATTTGGTTACATATTCGTTTGAAATAATTTTTTTACTGTTTTCTGAAGAAGCTGTTTAATACAAATTTTTTTAGTTTCAAAACTTTTTGCACTAAAAAATTGATTTAAAAAACAATAAAAAATAATCCCAAATGAAGCTCGAATGAATTAAAGACAAAGTTTGTTAATAAATTCGTAGGGACATGCTTAGCTTTGAAAAACATGAGCCCTTCTACAAGATGGTTTTGGGTCAGTCCAGAATACAACTAAAATGGCAATTCATTAAATAAAATTACTCTATAAAACCTTGCAATCTAATATATTCAAACATTAAAGCTATATTCGAGATAAATTCTTTATTAATTTATTTTATAGATTACTGTGATATCTAATTTTAGATCGATTAGAATGTGGCATTAATAAGAAAATTATTATTTTTTTCTTTTTTTTAGAGAAGTCTATAATAACCATCAAAATTTAATTTTAAAAAAATATATATTACAAATGAACCCTTTAGAGTATGCTTGCCAATCTTAACTAATGAGAAACATTTATTTCTTAAAAAATTAATGCAATAAAAAAAACTAATCATTTATTTGGGGCAATTTTTCTATTCTTTTAATTTTCATATCATAATCACAATTTTTATTTTACTTTTTTTTGTTATTTAAAAAAAAAATTGCTTGAAAACTACTTTTAATAGAAGCTTTAAAAAAAAGTTATTTATTATATGAAAATTTTATTTATCTTGATTGCAAAATTCAACACTACTAAGGCTTCGTTTGGGACGGCTTTTTTATTGCTTTTTAAAACGGAGTTTTAGTTAAAAAATAAAAAATTTTGTATTAAAACTCCGTTTTAGAAAGCAGTAAAAAAGCCGTCCCAAATGAAGCCTAAATTTCTCATTTATCTTGATTGCAAAGTTCAACACCACTAAATGATTTTATATAAAATATTTTTATATATTTCTAAAAAAACCTATCTAATGTATATAAATATGTTACATAAATATTGATGCAAAATGGTGACTCTAATTCTCAAATAAAATCATAGAAGAAAAGGATATAAATCTTTTAGAATATTAGATTGTAGTTGAATGGATGGTATCATCTACATGCAAAAGCAGCCCACAAGTTTAATTACACTAGCAAGAGCTAAAAGCCCAATTAAAGCCTATTGTAATAGGTCCATCATTTGAAACTATTTCTGTTCGCCTTGGGATAAAGATTGGACAGCCACTTGTGAAAATTTTGTTGGAATGTAAATATTTAATGCATTTGGTTGGAACTTTTTCATTTCATACTTCAGCCCCATCTTTTTCTCCAAAATTTTCTTCCTCTTTACTATGTGGAGATCGGAGGTAGAACATCATCTAGAGACCAACCAAAATGTGTCACGTCAGCGATACCGAGCAGTACCGAGTCGCGGTACCTAGCAAGGAGCGACATGACGCATTCTGGTTGGTCTCCGGACGGCATTCGACGTCCGCACATAATAATTAATATGAAATGAGAGTAGTCCAAGAGTTATATAATAGCCTATATAAATATTTCACTATCACACCAACAACTCCAGAATGTACCCTCACACCTTAAACTAAATATCCAGGCCAAATCTAGCCACCTACCCACCTTAAGGTCACCCACTATTATTATGTTTGGTTTCATAGAAAAGCATTGAAGGACAAAATTTGATCAAAACTTTTGATTTAAAATTTTTTTTTCTATAAATTACTTCAAACTTGATAATATTTTTAAGAAATTTTTTAAAAGTTCTATTATTGATTAATTGTAAGGCATAAGGCCTTCCAATCATTTTCTCACATACATTCATTCTGGCATTCTTTGAGGGAGAAATTATTCTGAGGGGACGCAACTCTATGTTCATAGGCGAATCAATTGCAGCCACGTCTGCGGTACCGAACAGTACCGAGCCACGGTACCGAGCAAATGGGTGACGTGTCACATTCTGATTAGTCTTCGGACAACGTTCGAAATTCACATAGAATAATTTATCCTTTGAGGAGTTCATATGTCATCGTGATTTGACAAAACTTATAAGAAGATGGAGGAAACTTTAAATATGATAAGAAGATAATAAACAAATGAGAAATGAGACAACATAAATTAGTGACTTCAAATGTTTGGTGAGTATAGATAGTTATATTGATTTCCATAAACTTGCATGCTTCTTCTCTCTAACAGTTGCTCTACACTCTACACAGCTCTTCCTATACTTCATAAGAATCTTCTAAGACCAAAAAATAGCAACAAAAACCGTACATCCACCCCAATACACTATGTAAAGCGCTCAACCAAATCAAGGAGTACTAGGACTTAATCTTATTCTTTACACCTCGACATTCCCTTGAACTCCACCAAATCTATTAGATATATAACATACCAAGCTAGTTGTTCAACATAAATTCTAACATTTTAAAACACCTAAATCCCCTTCGTCAAAGTGGTCTTCCAAATCATCCTAAACATGCCAAAGTTGGACTAGTTTTAGCATTCCTTCCATCATACCCCTCTAAATATTTCACTACACACCACCAACTCCAGAACACATCCTCATACCTAAAACAAAATATTTATAGCCAAATAAAGTTGCATAGCCCACCAAAAGGCCACCCACTACCATCAACCATCCTCTACATTAAATTTATAAATATGTTGTCCAACAATATTTAACTTCTACAAGTTTATTATTTACAACTTTAAGGATTATATAAGTAGACAAATGTATTGTATTATAAAGTATCCCACAACTACAAGCAAATAGAGAAAAGAGAGGGAGAGAGGATGCCAACCCAAAGAGAAGGGATGAGTTTTTTTAGTTGTTTGCAGCAAGAAATTCATCTGCTTTTGCTAGTTTCAATTCTATTAAAAGGTAAAGTTTTTTCCCATAGCAAGTAGAAGCTCTCATTTGGACTACTACAATAAAGAATGTAAGAGAGTAATAACAAAAACTACTCCAAATTTAACCCTCATCTTCCTAAAAAGCCTTTTTTTTATCATTGGCATAAATAAAGTAGTATCTCCATTCTTATTTTTAACCATTTACGAAGGAAATTCTTGATATGCTCTTCTTCGAAAACTTAGTAAAATATTTGATCTTTATGTGATCATAGACATGGGTTAATTTACATATAATTTATAATAGGATTCTCAATATTTCATAAGTCAGAATTCTACCAGTGTCTCATGATATATACTTCAGAAACAAAAGTAAAGACAGTAAACGCCCAGGAAGCCAAGAAAATCAAGTTGTTTTCCACATACAATGATGCTGGTTGGTAATTATCTGAAATATAAAAGCTAACTAATCCTCAATATTGTAAAATCAACATATAAAAATGTTTATTATTTTGACTGTCATATCATAAACTTAATTTTATATTAGAGTTGTTTAAATATGATATGAATAATAGGGAAAAAAAAATCAAATAGCCATTCACAATAAGCATGCCTGCAAATGAGCAAATTTTCAAACTATAAGCAACAGTAGTACAGTAAAATCATTTTGTCTTAACCTTCAGCTGTGTTGCTAAAACAATTATTTCATATCTCCCCTACAAAACATTGTACTATGATTATATCAATAATAATTAGCAACTTTCCTAAGCTGGAAGAAAATAATTAGACTGCCTTAGCCGTTGGAATTTCAAGTGTGTCACCAGACCAATTTGAGCAAGAAGTTACTATAAGGAGGATAATTGTTTGCTTATTAAGGGATGTGAGTAACAGCTTTCATTGATCGGATAACTAAGACTAGCAACGTCTAAGTTAGTGTTGTATTTGTGTCCAATGATGTGCATCGAATTCTGATTAAAATTTAAAGTTGGTAATTTTGGTAGAAGCTAAGTAGTTACAAATGCAAAACATAAACTATTATAGGTAATTAAGAGCTAAATTGAAGGTCATTTAGTTGTGGGCTCCAAAAATTCACTCTCCGGCCTCCCGGCCTTGAGGAGAGTTTTAACGAATTAAATTACTAGGTAAATATAATAGCGTTGTCGGAATGACACGCCATAATGAAATCCTCGGTACCCTACAAATGCATGCCGGGTGTCACATTGAAATATACTTGCAATATCGGGTGACATACCCGTATAACGTATTCCGTGAGTTATGACACGTACATATGCAACATGTTGACATTCAAATGCAATGCACTTGTTATAACTAAATGCATTTTGCGATGATGAATAGTATGTTTAAATTAATTATCATGCATGTTGCAATACATGTATGAGGGGCATTTTTTTTTAAATATATGGTAATAATCAATTGTGTATGCAACAATTGTTTGAAGATACGCAATGATTGAAGATGCTTATCATGGCTCATGCGCGCACACGCCCTATGTCTTTGCACACCTCAGCACAACCACGCTTCCTGTGCACACTCCGCCAACACGACCTATGTGTTGCTCACCCGCGACTCGCATGCACCAGGCGCACCGCGCTCTTCTATGCACCTGGTGCGTCTCGTGCTTTTTCTCCCGCATGCTCCTCCCATGCATGATTGCCTACATGAACTTCATTTATGTGGTCCGCTTCATCCTGACAGCGGCACCGAGCCTCCCTCCTAATTCCTCTGAGTCGTTTTCTTTGGACAAGAAAACTTCCTCCACGTCCATCTTGCTCTGATACTACTTGTTGGATCTTCTTTGAAAGGAAGGAGTTCTTCCTCTTGAGCTTCTTGAGAAATAGAGGGAAGGGAAGATAACAAAAAATATGAAATGGATTTCAATTATTTTGCTTTCTAGCTTGAATTATTATAAGCTTATTGTGTCTATTTATAGACATTAAATGGTAGCTCAAAGGGTTACCCAAGATACTAAACAAAGTAACATAAAGGATATAAAGAAAACTAACTAAAAGAAGGTACAACGATAAATCTTGGACCAATCATAACAAAGACAAACATTGTTGAAAGTATTTATAAGCTTCAAAAGATTTTCGTCCCTTTTTTTTTTACTCCATTGAGCACTCGTTGATTCACCTAGCCTATGAGGTAATAGCTTGAGGGCCTACATAGTATCAATGGATGTATTATTTTAAGATATTAATTTATTTATATTATTTGAATATTCCTCCATAATTATTTGACATTAGTTGAACAAAAGGTCTAATCTCTCCCCTCTCATGTTGAGAGTAAGAGCCTAGTTAGAGTTTTTTGGAATGGCATGCCCTACAAATATATCTAAAATCTATAATACTTTATCGAACAACCCTTATTAATGCCCTTAATCACAGACCATTCTTTCCGCTAATGATATTGACATTAAGAAATCATGTTCCCATTGGATTTATCTCGTCGAGATACTCAATTTGACTATAAGAATGTAAGATTTAAAAGTTGGTTGGTCCTCTGATCAATCTTTTAATATTTTCAATTATATTTCAAGTATTTTATCTAGGCTCATTCAAACTTCAATGGGATCACTCCTAGTGTGGATGAGTTCGCTCATAAAGCAGTTGAGTTTGACAGCTAGTTTACTGAAATCAAAGTTCAAGTTGTCATGAATTTTAGTTTACAATTTTTAATTCAACTATGCCTCAATATTCATGTTGAATCAAATCAAATTTTGATGAAGTATCAATATTACAAAGATTTTGTGGGTAAAGAAGATTCCTTCTACAATTCTTACTACCAATTTGGCAAAGCCCCATGAATGAATAAGAGAAAAGTACAAGATACACACTCCATGCAAAGCAAATCCCTAGCAGGGGAGTTTCAGTGATTTTGCGGTGGAATCATTGGCATTAGATGGACAATTTAGTAATTAAATAAAGTACTGAGATACCTGATTCATGGCGTCTTCCGCTCAATTGATTGATCGAGCCGAAGAAATCCTTTACACTCAATTTCTTCTCTCTGAGCAAAATCGACTTAACTCCAGAGTGAGGTATAGATGGAAAAAACCTGCAATGCTACTTACAAATTGAACTCCAAATTTTCGCTCTGCAGGAAGACCGACATTAACTCAAAACTAACAATCGGAAGATAACATGGAAATATAATAAATTTTATAGTAAGGCTCGATGAGAAGATCAGTGAATCATCGCAGTGCAACGACGCGGAACAAAATTTCAAAGAAATCATGAGGCCGCAATTGTAGATGCGAAGAAAAAGCCGGAAATTAAAGGTATTTGGAGAACTAGCGAGATCTAAGATTGAAATTTGTGAGGCATGAAGATGGTAATCAAAGCTTGAACTTGCATTTTAAAATTAATAACCTAAGATTTTATTTTTGGTAAATTCAAAAGCTCTTTTTGCATGATAATCACAATGGAATTCAAATATCCCACTGTGTTGTATATATGTCTTAAAAAAAATCATTTGATCAGCATGAATTTTAAAATAATAATTAAATTAAATTTTTTTAGAATTATCCTAATCATCAATTGAGCTCCAATTTCAATAAATTTATAGTTAAACTTAATGTCTCGACGAGGCTAAACATTAACACCACAGTTATTTCGATTCGAGACCAACAAAAACTAAAGTACTTACAACCTTTTTAAAAACTCCTAAACATTAATTGAATGACTAATTCGTCTTCAAATTTTGTGTGTTTATACTCAAATCAAGAGGCTTGAGATAAAAAATCTAACGAGCATAAGATTAGCTGTTTATGACATCATTAAGGCACTCAAATACTCAGAAATAATTTATGATTCAAAGGATCAATGTAGCATATTCAATTGAGAGTTTTGTAATCTAGACCAATTTGTCAAAATAACCATTTTAGAAAGGCTGTAAATAGGGCTCCATTTTCAACGTTGAGAAAGTTTAAGAGATAAAATAGCTAAAGAGCACTGTTGCTTTTTTATAAAGGCTACTAACTAGTACCATCAACAATCACCTCTAATTTGTATCATTTTGTTTTTTTATTATTATTACTTGACTAATAATCTAACCTTGTTATCGGACTTCAACTATTCATATATGGACATCTGACTTCTTCTTCTTCTTTTTTTAAATAAAAATCTTATTCCAAGAAGACAAAAGGGTTACAGCAAGCTAGGGCCAAAACAGCAGGATGCCCAGAAGAAGAAATTGGATACAATAGAAGATTACAAAGGGATGATCAAACGAGAAAGTAATTAGGCGCAAAAGCCATCAGGCTCAACATTGGCAAAGACTACCAACCACTCCGAATTCAGGCACGGACCATCAAGAGGAGTGAAAGTGTAAAAATCCGCCAAAAGCCACCCAACCGCCAGCATCGCTAAGAAGAACCACCACCAAAGGTAGCCAACTAGCCACAGATCTAGAGTGATGATCCTGAGCCACATCATTGCCCATTAAAAAGCTAGCAATATCCCCACAGCTAACAAAAGACATAACCATAAAAGGTAACAAGAAGCCAAACATGAGGAGAAACAGAACCACCAACACATTACCCATCGAACAGAACAAGAACTATTTTTTGGATTTCTTCTTTGGATGTTTACCCACCCAAAAATGATCATCTCGTGAAAAACCTTTCTGAGGTAAAATTTCCACATCTTCAGCCTTAGAAGAAGAGTGAGAAGAGATTTCAAGTCAATCAGTTTGCAATCTAACACTATCCCCTGGTCTGCGACCAACATGGGCAACCAGAGCATTAGAAGAGATTAAATTAACTGGGACCTCAACAAGATGACCATCCAGCTGTACAACAGGAGAAGAAACATTAGGGGCCATATCACAAACAATCAAAGAAGTACCCTCAGGCACAGCCGTCAAAGCCAATTTCTCAGAAGAATATTGCCTTCTTCAATTGTTGAGAAGAGTTCACACTTGTACTAATAATAATATAATAGAATATTACAACTAGGTCATGCCTCGTGGGTTTACCCATTCCTAAATTTTTCATGTAAAATAATTCTAACATCTTAAAACTTCTACATGTATGTGTTGGATGTTCATACAAAATTAAGATATTAAATGCATACTCTCCTTCCTTAAATTTTCTAACATAGAGAAGCTTGACCTCTTGTGTAGGAACTCATAAACCAATTAATATCTTAGCAATACAATGGCTAACATAAATAAGACTATTGATAGTGTGTTTTATTATTCCAACGTTCATCAAATCAGAAACATGCCTAACATTCATGTACGTCATATTAACCAAGAGTAGGCCCCAAAGACCTATCTCTAAATGATCATAAACATAGATGGAGGGAACAACAAGTTTGCAAACCTTCAACTATTAGAAGAGGTTGATCAAGAAAGAATAATAACACAACATAATGGAACTCACTAGCAACAAAAATAACATCAAAATATGGATGAATAATTGAAAAAAAAAATAGTCGTAAAGATACCCGCAACTTCACATTGAAGTTTCTCTTCCATCACACTCTACCCCAGAACATGTTGAAATTGCTTATTCAACTCATCATTTGTGTGCCGCTCAACCAATGTGGAATCTTTGCTTGATCAACTCCCAACTTATAGATACATCTAGTGATATTATATGATATTTCTTATGATGCTTTGTTCAAGAGATTTTTTTCTATAAACTATAGGCACCCCTTAGCAATCACCATCATCATTAAGAAGAGAAATGCCTGGATGATGTTAAAGAGTTAGTAACCAATTCATAAATAGATAAAATTATGAATTCAAATTATATATTTTTTAATTTATCGTTCTCTAAATATGTATGGAACTATGGATACTCATCTTTGAACACATACTTGCATAAATACATCATTGATTTGTAACTTAACCTAAAGATCAAATATTTATCGTTCATATGATTATTGATTTATCCGAATTGAGCCCAAAGTAAAATTGCAAATGGTACATTTGATATCACATTTTATTAATTTTTAAAAACTTAAGCCTTTTTTTATTTTAAAAATTTTAAAAATAAATCAAATTATTTAATTTTTTAAAAATTATTTTGATTTTTTTTAAAAGAACTATCACCGCCTATATTATTATGCGTATTTTATAGCCAATGATAGCTGCCACCACTATACAGATCAAATTATTAAATATTCTGTAAAAATAAATTAATATATATTTAAAATATCAAATTTATTTTATTTCACATAAAAAAAATAAAAATAAATAAGCAGTGATCCCAATGAGCTCCAAAGTCAGAAATTAAACTGTGGATCTAATTGGGCCGAGCAAGAAACAGGCCCGGCTCAATGTTGACATTAGCCCAAAGAAAGCCTTCCAGGCATTGCCCGGTTATTTACCTCGTCTTCTTCATCAAAATAGGAAAGGAATCTCATCACAAAAACAGCTTTGTCTGACTTCTTTTGTCTTCTGCCTTCTCTGATATGCGCACTGCATTTCCCCAAAAAATGTGATTGAATGTTCAAAAGGAAAAGTGAAAGCGAAGGCTTAATTTCATTGCAAATTTTGTTGCGATATCTCCATCAAAATTTAACGCGATGGTAATGGAGGTTTCATGAAATTGATATGTTGATAAGGCCTTTCTTTCTACTAATTGCTAATTTTTAGTGTTGTCAATTTCAGGTCAAGGGTATGGTTCGAGTCAAATTCGGAACTGATCGGCTTCAAACGGGTCAATCATAACCCGGCCCGGGTATGTAAATGGGTCAAAAATGCATACCCGGACCCTGACCCGACCCGTCGGGTTACCTGATTGACCCGAACCGACACGGGATGACGAAACACGTGGGCGCGGGCAGCCTCGGGCGCGGGGCGTCGGCGCTGGCAGGCGCAATAGTGTGCACTGGCAGGAACCCGACCCGTTTGAAAAACGGGTCGATTTCTAGAACCTGAACCCGACCCATTTTGAAATCTGGTCGGGTCAAACCCGAAATTTCTGGGTCGGGTTCGAGTCAGATTTTCGTGTCGTGTCAAATATTGACACCCCTACTAATTTCTATGATAAGTAATTTGCCTTAGCACTCTACCAATAGGTTGGATCTGAAGTGAGATAAGTGAAAGATGTGAGATTTAAGAAAAATAGATTATTTATAGTATTAAATTATATAACATTTATAAGATATTTTTTATATTTTATATAAAATATATTATTGATATATAATAAATTAAAAGAATAAAGATATATATCAAGCACATTGATCTTGAACTCATATTTAGCTCAAATTTTTAATTAATTGATGTAATTATTACAGGAAAATTTTTTTGTCGGTGATAATTTTAACCAACTGTGTAGATTAAAGTTTCATTTAGGACTTAAAATAGAAAGTTGTCTTAAACAAAGCCTTAGACTTTATTTAGAATAATTTTTAGCTATTGCTTTTTCATTACTTAAAAAAAAAATATCCCAAATAAATTCTGAAGACACCTGTAAACATGTTAGAGGAAAAGCAATTGAAGAAGAAGATGAGTTAAGCCATTTTTCTCATTAGTGCTTAGTTTTCTACAGTGCACATATATAGGCTCTCATAATACCAAAAGGCAATCATTGCTTTTGGAGTAATACCGAAAACCATGTGATTAGTTATCTGCAGCAAGCAGTGGCGGTGAGATGTTCTGCTGGACTATGTTAACAGCTCCCCTCAAGCTGATGGGGTCGGAAGAACCTGAAGCTTGGATCGTAAGGTGGTGAATCTTGAACGAGGAAGAGCTTTAGTAAAAACATTAGCAATTTGATCTTGAGAATTGATATGGCTAACCGTAAGGGTGGCAGATTTAATGCAATCACGAATGAAATGGTAGTCTACTTCGATATGTTTTGTGCGGGCATGAAATACCGGATTATGCGCAAGGGCAATGGCTGAAACATTGTCACAGTAGAGAGGCGTAGGTGTATCGATCCGAAATTGAAAATCAGCCATTAGTCGACGAATCCAAATGATGTCGGTGGCAGCTGTGGACAAAGCTCTATATTCGGCTTCCGTAGATGATTTTGCCACAGTTGGCTGCTTCTTAACACACCAGGAAATGAGAGTGTCCCCTAGAAATAAGCAATAACCGGTAGTCGACTTTCGATCGGATGGGTCACCAGCCCAATCCGAATCAACAAAGGCTTGTAGAGCAGAAGAATTGCCAGATATGGGTAAACCGAAATCAACCGTTCCTTTAATATAACGAATAAGATGTTTAAGAGCATTGAAATGCTGATACAGGGGACGATGCATAAACTGACAGAGCTTGTTGACGGCGAATGCTATGTCCGGTCGCGTGATTGTCAAGTATTGTAATGATCAAACAAGATGCCGGAACAGTTCAGGATTTTCAAAAACTGACAGTGAATTTTCATCCAAATTCTGTTTTGTGTGGAAGGGTGTGAGTACCGGATTGCAGTTTCCCATACCAGCCCGTTGAATAACATCAAGCGCATATTTGGATTGATTTAGATGATAGCCAGTAGGCGTAGATACTGCTTGAATGCCGAGAAAATAAGATAAGGTGCCCAGATTTCTAAGCTGAAAAGTGCTCTGTAGATGAGTCAAGAGATCAGCAATGAGTTTGGAATTATTTCCGGTAACCAAAATATCATCTACATATATTAAGAAATATATGAGATGGGAATTGTGATTATAGACAAGTAAAGAGGGATCGGCATGGCTGTGTCGAAAACCCCAGGACTGTAGATGGGTAGTTAGCTTGGCAAACCATTGCCGAGGAGATTGCTTAAGCCCATAAATTGCTTTGTGTAGACGACACACAAAATCCGGTGAATTTGGATCCTTGAATCCCGGCGGCTGATGCATATAAACGTCTTCATGTAATTCCCCATGAAGGAATGCATTAGATACATCCAATTGAAGGATGGACCATGTCCGAATCACAGCTGTGGTAATAAAGAGACGAATAGTAGGTAGCTTTGCAACCGGACTAAATGTCTCTGTGTAATCAATGCCATATTCTTGTCTATATCCTTGGGCTACTAGCCGAGCCTTGTGACGAGCAATTGTTCCATCTGAATTCAGTTTTGTTTTATAGATCCATTTGCAGCCAAGAACAGTTTGAGACTGTGGCGGTGGTACCAAACTCCAAGTACCCTGTTGCTGTAATGCCTGAAACTCAGCAGACATAGCATCTCTCCAACATTTATGTTTGCTAGCCATAGTAAAACATGTCGGATCAGATTGATCGACTTGAATGTGTTGAAGATTGAAAACAGGTTTAGGCTTCAGTTTTCCCGTTTGTAGTCTAGTCACCATATGGTGTCGGGTTGGACCAGGAGGAGAGGAGGTTAAAGTAGGAAGTGAATCATTGGAGATTGAAGGATCAGACAGAGGCTGAGTAACGATAGGAGCAGAGACTTCTGGACTAGAATTAGAAATGGGAGTTGATGTCGGAATAGTATGAGGAACTAATGTTAGTGGGGAAATGATAGTGGTAGGAGGAGAGGGATTTTTCATGAGAGGTGTTGAGCTAGATTGTTGGAAAGGAAAAATATGTTCATGAAATTTAACATGGCGGGAAATAAGGATTTTAGAGTTGTTAAGATTAAAACAACGAAATCCTTTATGACTTGAGCTATATCCAATAAACACACAAGCAGATGACTTTGGAGCAAATTTATGAGGAACCGTGGGTTGCATCCAAGGGAAACACAAACACCCGAAAACCTTAAGATGAGAATATGAAGGAGGTTTGTTATAGAGACATTTAAAAGGAGATAACTTATTTGTGTGGGGGGATGGTAGCCGGTTAATTAAATAAACCGCAGTTAGCACGGATTCAATCCAAAATGAAGTTGGTAAGTGAGCTTGTATTAATAGAGTACGAGCTGTCTCTATAATATGCCTATGCTTGCGCTCAGCCAACCCATTTTGTTGAGGAGTATGAGGGCAACTAAATTGATGCAAAATGCCATTTGTGGAGAGAAAGTTTTGAAACTGAGTGCTCTTATATTCGCCACCACCATCTGATCGAAAAATTTTAATAGTAGATGTAAATTGTTTTTCAATCATGGCTTTGAACGAGATAAATTTAGAAAACACTTCAGCTTTTGTGACCATAGGGTAAACCCAAGAAAAGCGAGTAAATTCATCCACAAATAAGACATAAAAACGATATCCATTAAGTGATAAAATTGGGGAAGGCCCCCATACATCTGAAACAACTATTTGAAAAGGAGAATTACAATGAGAAGTGGACCGAACAAACGGTAACCTATGGCTTTTAGCCGTTTGACATGGATAACATATACTTTTGGACACAGAAATATGTAAAGAAGGAAAACTAGACGCTATACTAGATAAAACTGCCGGATGTGGATGACCCAATCTGGAGTGCCATGTAGACGAACTGGTAGTAGTAACAAGAGCATGAGATGATGGACCGGATTTGATAGAAACTGGATATAGCCCGTCACGACATAAACCCGAGAGAATCGATCGATTGGTTTTCCAATCCTTTATATGATAGCCATGAGGAGTGAAAGAAACCGAGCAATCGTTATCAGAGATTAAACGATGAACTGAAAGTAAATTATGAGAAGCTTGAGAAACGTGTAGAAGAGGAGATAGAGAAAGCTTACGTTTAGGAGTTGGTAGAAGGCCATGACCGGTATTTGAGATGGGAAGTGACTGACCATTGCCTACCTGTATTTGCTGTGAGCCGTGATACGGTTGAGACAGAAGTAGCTGATTTTGATCATGAGTGATGTGTGAAGTAGCCCCTGTATCCAGCACCCAATCTGAAGATGATCCTGATAACGAAGGAAGAGACTGCTCAACTGAATCAGCAACAAACGCCGTGGGATTTTGTTTGATATAATTCAGATTCGTGCGATGCCAGCACTTTTCAGCCGAATGCCCAGGTTTGCCGCATATTTGGCATTCAATACGAACAAATGTCGAACGACCACCGCGAGCTGTATTGAATCGTCCACGGCCTCGTTGAGAGCGGAAAGGCGTCCGAGACGAGCCGCGAGAGGATGTAGCAGCTAATGCAACCGGATTTTCAGAAATCTGGACAGAGCGAAGAGAACGAGTAACGGCATTCTGAAGGTTCGTTTCTTCACTACATAGTAACGAATAGAAATCATCAAGACTTAAGGGCTGTAAATTTGTCCGAATGGCTGTTGTAAAACCTTGATAGGATTCCGGCAAGCCATTAAGGGTATACATTATAATGTCTTCAGGATCTATATTGTAACCTGCGACCGTAAGAGCATCAACCTTTTGCTTGATTTCAGTTAAGTATTGCTGCATTGTCTTATTTGCCATTGAAATGAAGTTCAAATCATTTTTGATTTGTAGCATACGGGATCGATTTGACGATTGCAAACGTTTTCCAATCGTTTGCCAGATTTCTGAGCATGATTCTAGGTTAAGGACATAAGGCAATAGAGGCGCCGAGATCGTTGAGAACAATGCAGCAGCAAGGTTTTGATCTATTAGCATCCAAGTGGAGTAAAGAGGATTAGAAATCAATGTACCGGACGACGAAGAAATCTGCTGGGGAGGGCAGGTAGTCGTGCCGTCTAAATACCCTTCAAATGCGTTTGCTCGAAACACTTTTAGGATCTGTGACTTCCAGGATAAATGATTTTCTGGAGTGAGCTGAATCGTAATGACATTTTTGATGGTAGACATCAAAAATTTTAGTTGAGGAGGAATAACGACAGTGCCGAGAACTGCCGCCGTCTCCGTGGTAGAGGAGGCCGATGTAGAAGAGCTACCGGATTCCATGAAGCAGCAGCGAGAAACTTAGCCGTGAGGCTTACAGTAGCTCTGATACCATGAAGACACCTGTAAACATGTTAGAGGAAAAGCAATTGAAGAAGAAGATGAGTTAAGCCATTTTTCTCATTAGTGCTTAGTTTTCTACAGTGCACATATATAGGCTCTCATAATACCAAAAGGCAATCATTGCTTTTGGTGTAATACCGAAAGCCATGTGATTAGTTATCTGCAGCAAGTAGTGGCGGTGAGATGTTCTGCTGGACTATGTTAACAAATTCATAGCCTCCACAAAAAGGTTAACAACAATTAAAAAAAAGGCTATAGCAGTTGTTTGTTGCAAAAGCATTTGTTAATGATTTTACAACATTAAAAAAAGAAAAGTATCTCTAATTTAAACAGCGGCTTAAACTGGTGATTTTAATAGTGATTTATAAATGTCAATCATGATTTACTACTAATTCATCTTTTTTCACTTGTTGGGGGAGAGATGAGGAGTAAAAATCATAATGACGAAACAAGCAAGAATGTAAAAGCAGCAGAAAAGTAAATGACACTGGGATTTATCATGGAAAATTTCAAAATAGGAAAAAAAAAAAACAAGGGGCCACAACACATCAATAAATCCTATATGAAAGTTGGGAGAAATAAGTACAAATCTCTTATCTCGCACTCTCTTCTTCCTTCTCTTCATACATGCACCGTTCTCAATGTCTACATACACAAAATACAAGAGAAATCCAAATAAAATAATCACAAGGGATGCAACCCTTCAAAAAACAAGAAAGAAAACCGCTCAGTTTGTCTTGCAGCACTGCGATGCTAGTTAATTTGGGTCGCTGCGGCACCTAGTCCCTATTTGACAATGCTGCAGTGCTTAAACACTCAGTGATGTGGAGTTTAGTCTCCGTCTTGACCCCCTGTGGCGTCATATCTCGACCGCGGCGGTGCTCTGTTCTCCATCTCTCAGCGTTGGGGTGATCGGAAACACAACTTACAATTTCTCACTCTCTTCTTCCTTCTCTTCATACATGGACCGTTCTCAATGTCTACATACACAAAATACAAGAGAAATCCAAATAAAATAATCCCAAGGGACACAACCCTTCAAAAAACAAGAATGAAAACCGCTCAGTCTGTCTCGTAGCACTGTAACGCTAGCTTGGGTCGCTGCGACACACAGTCCCTGTTTGACAATGCTGCAACGCTTAAACACTCAGCGTTTAGTCTCCGTCTTGACCCCATGTGTCGCCATATCTCGACCGCTGCGGTGCTCTGTTCTCCATCTTTCAGCGTTTGGGTGATCGGGAACACAACACCAAAACGCTCATGAGCGTTGTATGAAAAAAAAAATATTATTGCAAAGCACCTGAAGCCAAACAGGGGGTAAACTCCTACACCCCTGACAAGCATAATGAAACTTGAGGTTCGAGGCAACTTAACAACTAGACTACTCAAGACAATCAAATTCCTTACATAACATTACTATGATTTTTTTATTTTTTTTTTGGAAAAAACATTACTATGATTCTACATTCATCTCATATCATAATCATATTTATGTAGATTATAAAACTTGGATATGATAATTGAAATTATTATTGTTATTTTAAGGAATTTAAAGCCTTATAAATGTGAATTTATGGATGTTCTACATTTTTATGGAGGTGACAACATGCATATTAGTGGCATATCCTCATGTACTTTATTAAGACTTAATTACTGTCCTTGCAATTGGCCCATACAATTATTAATTGCTTCGATCTGTCATTATATTTCGTACATTTAATCTATTTCAGGACAAGAAATGGTAATTATTTTTTACTATTAAATTGGTATGTTTCTAAAACCTTTATTACTGAAATTATTGCTGTTGTTTGGCAAATCTGAAATGGAAAGATTTGCTGCTATCTTCAAAAGTTCATTGGCACGTTCTAATATTTTAAGAATATACCCACCGAGGCTTAGCAACCCTTCATTTCGAATTCGAATGCCCTCTACTATGATCTCGACTCTTCAGTAGTGCAAAATAAGTGTGGGTCCAATGCCACTGGGTGGCCTCGGTAAGTTTCGCCGAGGGATTAAGCACTCTCTTTAGAGTGACAACGAATAAATACCCCCGTTCAAAAAAAAACATGTAAAGAATATAATTAAAAAACAAATATATATCCTTTTAAGGCAGGGGCGAAACCAGCTTCAATTTTGAGAGGGGACAAATACAGCACAAAAATAATTAAATATTTAAAAAATAATATTATATATCTATATATTACAAAAAGTTTTTATAAAAAAATTAAGCAAGAAAAAAAAAGTGTAATTAAACTGTCATGAAAAGCATGAAAGAGTTTTTTAGTTGAGGGCAAAAGTAATTTTTTCAGGAGGGGCAAACAAATTATTTTACTCCCCTATATATATTTTTTACTCTCCTATATATAAAAAAAAAATTATTTACTCTTATAATTTTTTTTTTTTTTTTTTTTTTTTTTTTTTATGGAGGGAGGGGGGAATTGCCCCCCTAAAGTATATAATGGTTCCGCCACTGTTTTAAGGCTTCATTTTAAATAATTTTCTTATTATTTTATAAAATAATTTGAAAAAAATAACTTTTTAATTTTTATTATGAAAAATAGCTTCTTAGTTCAAAAAATTTTAAAAGTAATTGTCAAATAAAAATTATAATTGACCAGAAAAATAAAATAGTAAGAAAGTTGTCTTAAAAGATACCTAAGTTCATTAACTGAAAATAAATTTAGTATAAGTTTGAGATAATTTTTTAATTACTTTCTAAATCAGCTTTTAAAATATGATAACTCTTTTTTATTTATATTTATATTTATATTTTATCTTTTATCTTCGCACAAATAAATTCCTAAAAGATTTTAATATGCATTTAAATCATAGCATATAGTTAAAGACAATAGCTAACTTTTATGATACAATTTTTTATCATAAGACACTAAGAAAAAACTATGCATTGGACCATTTATATCAATCATGATTTCTTTTTTCAACCATTTTTTAAATCATCCGCTTTCCTTATGGCTAATTTTTTTGCCTTAAAAAAGTGTTAGCTTCAATTAATTAAATATAAATAACAAATTCGGTAGGCTATATTGTCGTATTAAAACTAGGTGGACAATCAATGTCTTTTAATATTAAAATAGCTAAGCTAAATGCACCGTTCATAATTAAAATATTATTATAATTAAGAAAGCTATTAATGAGCATTTAGAATCTAGTTGGGATTATTATATTTTTTTCTAAATATGATTATAAAAAATTATTGTAAAATACTAATTTCAAGCTTCCAAGTGCAAATTTTTTTCTAAAAATAGGGGAAAAAATTAGCAAAAACGGGCGTTAAAATGGGTTGATGGATCGGGTTCAAATTTGACCCAAAATTGAACCAATAAAAATCCAATCAACTTAAACCAGGCTCATTTAATAAACATGTCAAAAGCACCATCACATACCCAACCTGCTAGCAACCCAAATGACCTAAATTAGCAACCCAAATGACCTAAATCTGACTCCTTAATCAATTTTGATTAATTTTTTTTTATAACTGGTCAGCTATAACATTTATCATATTTGATCAAAAATAAGAATATCATAGCTGCAAGTAAAAAAATTAAGAAAAAATATTAAATGGATCATTTTTAAATTAAAAAATGATTTACAGGTCAATCCGAGTTGACCCGTTTAATAAAGGGGTCAACCTAAATTCAAATTTTCAGATTGAGTTATGATCGGATCATTTTTTATATCTGCTAAATAGAAAGGATGATTACAATTTAAAAAGTAAAGTTATAAAAAAGTAATTATCTCAAATGAATCTTTAATCTTAGATTTAATAAACTGTTAATACGTCACCATCTAATCAAAGGTCGTTCTCAAAGACAATTAGAGGACACAGACCCATTTCGTGTGGCTTTGACTGTGTCGTATTATTCATGCATAGTGTTTTTGTCCCATGAGAAAGATTTATTCAGCGCAATAATATTCGTGCAATGGTTGAAATGGACGGTTCTCGGGCACCGACGAGTTGGATGTATGGCTGTAGGCAAAAGATCTTCCAGAAGCCTATGCTAGATTTATGCATTTGTCGGCCGAAGCTTTCCGATTTTTTATAAATAAGTTTTAAGTTATTTGATTGGATGGAATAAGAGCTTTTTATCACTATTTATTTGATATTTTAAAAAGAAAAGTTATACTAAAAATTTGTTGTAGAAAGAAGTGAGAAATTTTCATTTGTAACCGTTTTGTTATTATTTTCTATAGCAAATTTTTAATATAAATATTTTTTAAATTAGAAATTTATGTACTAAAATTTTATTTTAAACAACCAACTTTTAATTGTTTTCTATAAGAGGTTTCTAGCGCAAGTGAAGAGAGAGAATAAGAAGAGAAGAACGAGGAGATGGAAGAAGCTCCACCTCGACCACCGTCAGAACTCTTCTTACCGCCTGAAGACGCCGGAACTCTTCCGGATTTTCGGGAAACGCCGGGAGTGTGCATAACTTTGTAAACTTCCTGGAAGAAACAAATTGTATTCTGATTATCCCGACTTGTGGGACGAATCAGCCATTTGTATTCTGCAAAAACACTAGTGGAACTTTACAACTGGGCGAGGCCCCGTAGTTTTTTTCCCTCTTTCGGGTTTTCCACGTAAAAACTCTGGTGTTCATTTCTCTTTTCTGTTTGTGTGCGGAATACTCGTGCAACGCTAAGACGAATATTTTCTAACTCTACTGCCGCGTATATTCTAGCACGCAACAATAAGAAAATTGTCTCAAACAAAATCTTAATCATTTAGGAAGTTAATACCAATATATATATATAACAATAAGTGAACATTAATTTATATTTATTAAAAATATATTTTAATTTATTATGAATAAGAAAATTTTATTAGTTGAACAAAAAGATTTTAATTAAAAGTTATTGCTACTTATCAAATTGGTTGGGTTCATATAATGATGGCCCCTTGCATGCTCTCCTTGTGAATTGTCCAACTACATTACTTAGATCTCAGCTTCTTATCTTAAAGTTGATTAATGTGATCTCCATAGCCTCTTGATTTACAAAATCATTCAAGGCATTGAATTATACCACAAATTTTGACCCACATAATTTCCATAAAAATTGTATAACATATGCAAAAATTTGTTGAGCTCGTGGCATTAAAATGATCAAATTTCTATCTTCATTTTATCAATCAGATAACTTATCATGATAGATCAACTACTCATTCCGACTATAATTTTAATGGATTAATAAGATCGGCCTATACATTTGAAAAATATACAATTTTATAAATAATAATTTATATTTATAGACTAAAAAAATATTTTATTTGAAAAGGATAATGTCTTTTTTTCATAAAATTGCAATATTTTAAAATATTAAACCTTAAAAAAGAGACAAATCATGTCGAAGTCGTAATATTAAATTACATATTTAATATGGATCAATTAGTTGGGAGCTTAGGCTCCCAGTTAAAAGGTCATGAATTTGAAGTTTATGTATGTAATATGTTTGTGAGTTTGACTTAATTGATCTAAATATTTCCCAACAAAAAGTTTTTTATTTTATTTTATTCATGATAGTTTCAAATTTCATTTGGGTTGGCTTTTTAAAGGCTTTGTTTTGGACGGCTTTTTTTATTGCTTCTTAAAATGACCTTATTGTACAAAATTAAAAATTTTATACTAGAAATCTGCTTTATAAAGTAGTAAGAAAGCTGTCCCAAACGAAGCCTAATGCTTCTTAAAGTTTATTTTTTAGTGCAAAAAATTTAATTTTTATACTAGAAATTAGCTTGAAGCATGTGGGGGGGGGGGGGGGGGGGGGGGATTTCAATCGTTGGTCAGCTCCTGCATGGACCATTTGATGTAAGCAAATTGTTTGTTTAAATTATGCTTAGAGAAATTTATGTAAGAGTATTCTTATGCAAATCATATTACATTGAGCTTAAAATATAATATATATATATATATATATATATATATATATATATATATATATATATATATATATATATATATATATATATATATATATATATATATTACACTTGATATATCATCAAAAAAAGTTTCTTGATCGGGGCACAAATCTTGACACAAAATCAAGTTGAAAACTTCAAAAATTAAATTCGGGACCATCTGAACTCCGATTTCAGCAAACTTACAATCGAACTGAACGTCTCTGAAATACAAACCTAACGACACCAAATCCAATCCAATTCGAGCCCAAATGGGTCCAAATCAAGGGTTAGAAGCGTTGTTGGAAGGTTCGAACCACAATTTGGATTACCAAACATTTTCCAAACATAGCATGCTTATAGTCGAATCAAGTTGCTCGACGAGACAAATCCAACGGTACTCACAACCTTGAGCATGGCTTTCATCTATGCTCTAAAGGTCATGTTATTTGCATTCTTAATTTTGATCTTACAACTCCTCTTGTCTCCAGTAATGAGATAACAAATAGAATTATTTTAATTTATTCTAACATTTCAAATGAGACGACAAACAAAACTATTTTAATTTAGGCCCCCCCTGAATAAAATTTATGGCGGCTTGAAGAAGCAATAAGAAAGTCATCCTAAACCAAGCTTTAAAATCTCATTTATAAAAAATTATAGCCGTCCCAAATAAATTCTAAATTATATTTTTCATAACAATTTCCCAATCAATTTAATAAAATATTATAATCGTCACAAATATATTCTAAGACCTAACTTCCACCTACCAATAAAGCCAACCGAGAACAAACAATAACATACAGATGAAGGGAACAGTGAACAACGAAGACATTAAAAATGTCACTTTTACAATGGACTGACAATAAATGACAAAACGGCTTTATATCCCTTCACCTTATAATCCGCATGATATTTGTTGAGAAGCTAATTAATTTTTTCATGTTCAATCGGAGCCATATCAACAAATTACACATCAGGTCCTCTTATAGTAAATTTAAGGCAGAACTCCCGTGCTCTTTCCGGTACAAAGTGGACTAAAAAATAATTGATGTAACCGAGTTGAATGTGAAGGAGCTTTTTTTTTAATGATCGGTTTGGGATAGTAATAGCATTCATTGTGAAATTATTGTAAATTAAGCTACTTCAGTATCATAGTTCTAAAAAGTAGTTTTTATTAAAAACAAAGTTGTCAGAAATCTGTCTCAAATAGGAGAAATTATTATGTGCGGTAATCGGACGGACGGTAGGGGCTATTAAAATCGGGTCAAATGTCGGGTTCAGGTCAAGCTTGGAATTGACCGGGCATTATTCAACCCGTTTTTATAAACGGGTCAATTTTTCAGACACGAACCTGATCCACTTCTGATTCGGGTCAACCAGACCAGACCCATAAGTCTACCGTTTGTGCGCTTATTCAGCCAAAGATATTTATCCAATTATACGCATTATTTGGCGCATCAAAATCAAAATGTTCTAATAAAAAACAAAACATAAATATGCTGACAGTGCTTTTTTAATAATATGTGGGTGGATGTCATTAAATGAATAATATATTTTTAAATTAATTGATATATTGCGAATGAAATTTGATTAAAAAAAGATATGTACATTACCTAATAAATTCTACGATTCATATTATAAAATTTGAGTCAAATAATGTAATAAGTTTTTTTCTTTTTTTTTTTTTTATTATCTCTCTCTGTCAAAAAATCCACGTAAAAAATAACGGCGACTGTTAGTTGTAACGGTAACAGGTGTCGGAAAGTTCCTCGACAACAGAACACGAAATCACGCAATAAAGCGGGTAGAATTGTGCCACGTGGAATGCATGGTAACCGCAGGAATCACGTGACGTTGCCCTCGGATTCCAGTGTGGGCCCCATATTTTCTAAGCTACAGTGGAGTCAAAGGCTGTACGCAGAGTTTCCATCAACCCATCCCGTCGCTTTGGACGTTCCCTCGCGGTTATAAAAAGTAAAAAATAAATAAATAAAGATGTAAAATGACCAGCTTTTTTGCAATTAAGCTTCTTAATCATGTAAAATTGCAAATAAATGCAGTGTATTTGGAGTTATTTGGATTATTGTAAATAAGTGTGGGGAATTATTATTTTTTTTTCAACTTAAAATAAATGCAGTATAAAGTTCAAAGATTGGGGGTCGGTAGTAATGACGAGCAATGGTTGCGGCCGCTGTCTGTGCCAACCACCAGTGATGGGAACAGACAGTGGTGGCAACTAGCTACGCCGGTGAGCAATAGTGGATGGTGATGGCAGACAATAAAGTTCTAGTGTACTCGAAAAATCACCCAAAATATGAGGAATTCTAATTACACCCAAAATAAACTAAAAGGGGAATTTCAAATATACCAAAAAATTATATTACATTTGATTTATTTTAAGCCTAATACTCTTCAAATTACTGTATTTGAAATAATTTATATTCATTTTACTTCAAACCAACAAAATAAGAGTGAAAATAAATTTACCAATCAATAGCTCTTCTTAGGATTGCGCCTAACAATCAATCACATCATCAATTTGGTAAGAAGGAAATTTGAATGACAAATTTGGGTAGAGCCTTTTATATTTCTCTTTTGTACTTATAGCATAGTTCATTTTATGGAGTCTTCTTGATCTTCATAAAATTCTATTTTCAAGCGACAATTGCATTAAATATAATTGCCTTCAAATAGATAATTATTTAGATAAAATAGATAAGTATTATTATCATCTCAAAACAACCTAAAATTTACTGCAATATTTTTTTTTTAGAATCAATCTCATCAATGCAATAATTTACATATTGATTTGTTGCTACATTGGACTTGCAATATAAATTTTTTTACAAAATGATGAATTCAACTCATCAATCAACATTACCAACAGTGATCACCATAAACTTAGTATTAGTCCATCATTATCAGTCCTAATTATAGCGGCTCGGTTGGATCATCTCAAAGTTAATACTTTCGTATTCAGAGAGGGTGTAATATCCTTTTAGAAGACTATAATATTTTTGTAAAGTTGATCATAAAAGTTACGTTTGAGGTGATTTTTTGCTGTTTCTTAAAACAGTGTTTTAGATACCAAAAAACTGTTTTAAGAAGCAGTAAAAAAAGCAATCCAAACAAAGCCAAAATTGTTGTAAAAATAAATATGTTTAAATTTTTGTAGGAAATAATTTTTTAATACAAAAATATTTTTTTCCAATTTTTTATTTTTTTTGTCAAATCTCATTAATTACAAAATAGCGTAAAAAAATGAAATGCTTTTATTATTTTTATTTGCGCCATTGTATGTAATAGCTAAGGCTATGCAGACATCTCGTGCTGCCGATTCATTGAAGCTGGAGCTTAAATTCACAGGCTGAATATGCTCCCCCTATGTTCATGTTTATGTAAAGTGTACCCCACTTGCATCACCGCCCTCGATGCTTCATTGTCTCCCAAAGCGGACGCCAATCCTTACTGTTGAGCTTTTTGTCTTATCCAGTAATTCCATTTACGATTGATTAGTGCAGTAACTGTAACGATCTTCAAACAAAGTTTCTCCGCGTGACATCATACCATGGGGAAATAAAGAGTGCATAGAGGTTATTGTAAGTTGTAAGTTTAGGGATTTACATAGAGAGCAATTAAAATTATAAAGTTTACATATTATTACACCCCTTTTATTATTTATATAAAAAAAAAAATCATTTTTTAACTTTATTTAAAAATTTCACTAGACACTAGTTTAGAACTTTAATGGTCAACCCGTCGCAGGCTTCTCCATACATTACCTTGACCCGTCTTTGCCTATAAGCTCCTTTGCCTATAAGCTCCATGTCCTGGGCTCTTCAACATGCTATGTGGACCCATCAATGTCTTTGCCTACGAGTTCCACTAAGCTTGTCGATGCCTTCTCCATGCATTGCTTCAACCTGTCGTATCGATCTTTGCCTGCAAGCTCCACATCGTTGGGTTGATCATTGGCCTTCTCCACACATTACCTAGACCTATCAAATGCACTAATCACCGATCAATGCAATCCAAACTCTATCACTAACTCCTGACTACAAAAAAAAATCAAAGAAATACAAACAAGAACAAAATAAATCTCAACATATTTGTCAATCTCACTCCATTTAGTCATGACCTCATCTCTAACTTAAAATTTTTAAAATCTACACAATGAGCTCAAAAGATTAGCAGTAATCCAAATTCACTAAAGCTTTCAACACAATGACTGAAGAATCAATATGAAATGCTCAATCTAACTAATATGATCAATAGCAGTTAATATATTTAATGATCAAATATCAACAATAAACCTTAAAATGATCAAAAATAAAATATAGAATCAATATATCAATAAAATAATGGTGCTAAAATCATTCATAAATCACTAAAATATTATATCTTATATATTCATATGCATCATTTGTTTATGTACTATCTAAGCATCTAATACTGTCAATACTGTCATTGCTATCAAATGCTATCAATGTATCGATCAATGTCATCACTCATCAGTGCTATCATTATATGCATGCATCAATATATGATTTAACAAGGCAGAATATTCAGCTTTAATGTGGTGTTTTAAAAAATGTTTATCCCAATAGCTTCATAGTTGTCATTAGTCATATCAATTATCACTTACTCAATTATGAAATTATGATTGCACTTATTCAATTACTAAATTATCATTGCATGTGGCTTTATTAAATCAATAAAGAGTCATCTCTCTCTGTTCGTTAACATTATCAGGTATCAATTACAAGATACAATTAGAATAACACCATAAATCATCTTTAAATGAAGGCACATCGGGCAACTCTCATGTGTATGGTATTACATTTTAACAACCAACCCAAACAAATTAATGTTAACCGTCAGCATTCCTTGCTTTTACAAATATCAGAATGAATTATATCAATTCATCTATAATGTATGAAAGAATAGTTAATGCAGTATGAGATACTCAATTCTAGTATGAAAGAGAACATCTATATAATGTCTAAAACACCATAAAATTACAACTTCATTTCTACTCGATGAAATTCAATGAAATTACAATCAAAATATTCATAAAATTCATATTTATCATATACAAAAAAGTTACATTGTGAAAACTAAAAAATAAGAAAAAAATATATATATTTTTTATCAAATTAGACGAGAAGAAATCTGTTAAACTCAAAATCATTGAAAATTAAAATGAGATTTGAGTTACAACGATTTGAAGAAATTTCTAAACAAAATCGATAGAAAAAATGACCAAATCCCATCTTTCTTCCTCCTATTCATTTCCCATTTCCCTTTCTTCTCTCTTGCCTTCCCGAGCAAGCTGCGATGCAGGAGGTGGCGGATGACTTGGGTGCTTATGAATTTTTTAATTTATTATATATATTTTTACTGTTATTGGCCTAGCGCCGTAGCGCTCAGACCCAATGCTTAATACTGCATGCTGAAATCTGAGTTACTATAGAAGAGAGACTCTGACGTTGCAACGAAAAATTATGGCGCTTTTGTACTCCATACCCCAACGCCTTAGTACTCAAAGCCTCAAAGGTACAACACTGATATGCTGGAATTCAAAATTTTAACCCATTTTGTTTTCGGGTTCTCATATAATATGTGAACTTCATAACAACATGGGATTTACAGGCAAGTCAAATAAACTAACGGTTTGATGATGGGTAATAGGATTCTAATGATGACGTGTCATTTTTTATTTTGATTTTTATTGTTATATAAGTGTTATGTATGTAGAAAATAAAGTTTAGAGATGAATATATAAATTCAATAGTTTTGAATGCTATGTATGTTAATTCCCATAAATTTTATAGTGATTCAATTTTATCCCAATTGGATAGTGTTAAATGGAACCAACTAATGAGGATAACAAATATAAAAGTCAAAATTATATGAATCTAAAAAAATTGTACTAAATATGCACTTTGTGAATTCAATTGTATTTTTTATTTAATGATAAACAAAAAATGTTATATGGAATAACTCAATTTTATTTAAATCAAATTATTTTTTCATTTAGATTTTATTTCATTTTTTTACCAATATTATTTATAAAGAAGCGGCTAATAGCATATAATTTGAAAGTAATTATTATTTTTTATTTGATGATCAAAATGCATCTTGTATTAGCATTAATATTGATAATTCATATTTTATAGTTACTAAAATTTTAAATCTAATGAGATACATACATTTGATCAAAACATATATTGCTGGAAAAGTATTCCGTCCATAGTCTGAGCATCGTTCAAACTCCAATCACATAAAGTTACATAGATTTTTTCTCTTTCTTGTACACATGGAGTCTACAAAAGAGAGAAAATATACGTATTTTTATGTGATTGGAGTTAGGACGAAAAGCTATTTTCGGATTCCGCACGTAATAATTTCTGCCTTATTTCTATAAAATCCTCTTTTTAATAGTCTCTTATAGAAACTCGCCCATCAATCCATCATGATGTCTTGTTAACATTCTATCAAAATATTGACTCTTGGCAAATTCCTCAAAGAAGTTAGAGAAGTTGGATCTTGGTGTCTTTCCCAATGAAATCTACTTTTACAAATAGGAAGAGTTGACATAGAAGCAACAATGGCTGTGATTGATCCAACAGTTTTCATTTGGATTCATGTATGAGAGCATAAATATAGGGAAAGAGAGCATTGGAACTGACTGACTTCAATGTTGAAGAGTTAAAGAAAGCATGATCATATAGGAAGGCTCAAAATAAATGCAATATTATAAGTGGAATAGCTGCATAGTATATGTCCATTATTATGGTCAAGGAATAATTCCACTAAGTATAATATTTCATATAGTGAATTTTTTTATTTTTAAGATATTCAATTTTTGAAACATCCTTTATACAAAGAAAGTAAGAGTATTAATAATTTTTCAACTATTTACATGAGTGCCATTATAGTTGATATGCCTAAATATTGTGTCAACATTAGGCTCATGAATTAATTTGAGAATGTCACATTATGGTGGTGTGGCTAGAAGTAGTAGGCGATTATTATTTTTTTTTTAAAGTTGTTACATCGAGGTGGTTTAGTAAGATTATCGATTATCTTTAATCTAGTTAGGCAGGCCAAGTATTTGATGCTTCTATGGTGAGTTACGTGTTTGTTGGTATGTTATGATTAAGGATGATGATTCCTATAAGGTCTTCTTTCAATTTTCAATGATCCCATCTACTAGAATATAACATAAGGGATGTTTGGTTGCCTGGAAAATAAATTGCAGTGTATTTGAAATATTTGGAGTTGTTTGAATGAGTGTGAAATAAATGCAGTGTTTTTTTTTTTTTTTTTACTTTGAAGTAAAGTGAATGGAACGATAGCAGTTGGAGGTGGCTGGCAGCGGCGGAGGTTGCAGTTGGCGGTGACAATGTCGATGAGTTTCCACTGTTTTTCAAAATTGCCCAAATCAGAGTAATTCAAAATACACTTGATTTGAACTATATGATGAATTTTTTTTTTACTTAAAATTTTTACTCTCCATTCCTTTGGCTTTAAACAAAATACAAATATTTCTAAAGCCCCGCATTTTAATTAATTGAATTTTTTATATGAAAATTTTTTTAAAACAAATTTTATAATTCGGATGAAACAAAAAGTTAGCGAGACTGACCCGCTCGCTTTCTCGCACTACATAGTTCTCACTTGCTCTCTTCCTTCTTTAGCCCTCTTTTCTCTTTCGCAGGCATTCGAACTTCGAATCTCCCAATCAACTCCTTTTGAGGAGCCTGTTGCCGCCTCGAGTTGCGGCGCTGGTCTCGCTTCTTCTTCTCCTTCTTGCTCCCATGTCGGAGAGGATGTGAGTGAGGAACAGCGAGTTCTCACTGCTCCGCTTCTTTTAGTCGGCGAGGTCTCCATGATCCAGTAGAATCGGAGATCTCTGTTCGGCCGGCAGTGGGTTTAGATCCGGTGAGGCTTCTGCGGCTCGCTGAGTGCTTATTTGAAGTAATGTGCCTGGGTTTCGGTTTGCTATGAAAGCAGTTTCGGCTTGCATTTCGAGTTCGGAGCACGATTCGAAACGCGTGTGTATCAGAAACTGCGTTTCTTGTCTTTTTCTGTTGCTAATTTATGATTTATTGAGAGTTACGAATTTAGATGGTTATTGTGCTTATTTTTCTTCGTTTTTGCGCTGCATAAGTGCTTGTGTGGTTGTGTTTATTTGAATAGTATGTTGGTTTCTGTTTTCGCTGACTGACGATTGAATTGATTATTTGTTATTGGGTTTTCTTGAGATCCTTTGTTTTCATTGGCTTGAAGTAGGAGCCGACTTAACCTGCGTTTTTTTTAAATTTGTTTTTCTCCTTATTGTTTTACGCGTCGTGGATCGGACCTTTTTGGGCAGTTTTTTCATTGAAGAAATTGGTGGTAATTTGGAACTAGTTTTTTATGATGAACACGAATGCATTCAAGAAGTGACATGTAGATGATGTAACTGCTACCTTAACACATTTAAGCTTTCCGTTCTCTGAGTGTAAGTTTGGGGTGTGTATCCTGTTGTAGGTGAGGGAGAGCTTCATAAGTTTGAAAGAGTTGGAGCTAATTGTTATTTTAAGATGGAGCAATATGAGGTTTTGGAGCAGATTGGCAAAGGAGCATTTGGCTCTGCTCTTCTCGTGAAGCACAAGGTGGAAAAGAAAAAGTAAGTAGAGAGGAGGCTCACTTGTATTTGTCTTGCGCTGTATCCATGGCATTGCTTTAGCTTTGGTGGGATTTTTATGTATTTCTTCTTGATTTTCTTAGGTATGTCCTGAAGAAAATCAGGCTTGCTCGGCAGACAGATAGGTGCCGCAGGTCTGCACACCTGGAGGTAAAACCTTTGCTGTTGTGCACATTTGTTTATTTGGGATTGTTTGTAGCCAGTGGCTTACACTAGAATGAGTTAATCCCATGCACTCTACGTTGGTCAATTTGGTTGGTAAATGGACAAATTTCTATGCTTTGTAATGAGAACAATGCTCTTAGAACCATTGCTTATAGATGTTATTTTTCTGAATTCATTACATGAAAATATATTTAAATTATTATTTTTCCTTTATTTTAATGCTTTTTTTTTTTTTGCTTCTGACATTAGCCGTTCTTTTAGATAATTTAGTTTCCTTTTAGATAACTGTGTGCTGCATTTTATATATTGATTTTAGTTATCAGAATTTCATTGTTTATGCAGATGGAGCTTATTTCTAAAGTGCGGAATCCATTCATTGTGGAATACAAGGATTCTTGGGTTGAAAAGGTCTGTGAGCACACCTTTGTTATCATAAAAGTCATTGTATTGGGTGTTTATTGTGAGGATTCATTCTTAATGTTATTGACCTATTATATTTCAAGCATGATTGTTTTTTTTACTTTCATTAATCTTTTTTTATGTGGTGGCCATTTTTAGCTTTTTTTCATTTTGTTGTCCTAATTATATTGAATTTATTCTGCATCTTCATGGCATTTATGATGAAAGTAATTTGTGGATTGTTTCATGCAGGGCTGTTATGTTTGTATTATCATAGGGTATTGTGAGGGTGGCGACATGTAAGTCTCTATGTGCCCTACATGCGTTCGACTAAAACTGAATCTTTATCAGTGTTCTGAAGCTGTCAATCTTTAATCTTGTTTTGGCAGGGCTGAAGTTATAAAAAAGGCGAATGGACACCTTTTCACTGAAGAGGTCATTTTATTTGAAAACAAAACTAAAATTACTCTTAAAAATTGCTTACTATTATTTTCAGAATGTTTTTGTTCTCTTAGCGTTCATTTATATCATGTCTGCAGAAGCTTTGCAAGTGGCTTGTGCAGTTACTTATGGCTCTTGATTACTTGCATGTGAACCATATTCTTCACCGTGATGTCAAGGTGGGTAATCATAAATAGAACACTATTTGGATGTACCATGCACAAAATTCATGCTAATGATTTGTAATTGATCCAGTGTTCTAATATTTTCCTAGCAAAAGATCAGAGCCTTCGACTGGGTAAGATGCTAAATTTAAGCTAATTACTGAAATTGCTAAATAACTTACAGTACTAAGTTACGCTACTTGCAGGTGACTTTGGCCTTGCAAAAATGTTAAGTTCGGATGATCTTGCATCATCTGTGAGCACTGTCCTGAAATTGTCATTCTAATTCCTTTTCACTTTTTTTTTTTTCTAAATTGCATCTTGCTGTCCTGGGTTTATTGATTTTTCAGGTTGTTGGAACTCCCAGCTATATGTGCCCAGAGCTTCTAGCAGATGTACCTTATGGTTCCAAGTCTGATATATGGTCTTTAGGTAATCTTTGTGAACTGTGCCAGACTTCATTGAAATATTACTAGTGCTTAATTTTTATATTTCATTTTATATTTCTCCAGGATGTTGCATATATGAAATGACTGCTCTGAAGCCTGCTTTCAAAGCTTTTGTAAGTTGAAATATCTCATATAACTTTTTCAAGGAAGTAGTAGAATTTATTCTTAACTCTAGATCTCTTGCATGCTCATCAATGTAGAGTTATGCTGCATATCGTGAATGTTATATCAAATTATTTGTGGGAGTGTTTTTTTTTTAGATATAATTGTTGCAGAGTGTGAACCAAAAGTGGATAAAAAATTAGGCCTGGTATATCAGTTATCAAACCCATTTTTTTAACCCAAAAAAAAAAGCTATGGGTGAAGGAAACAATTAATAATTCTTCACTAATATGTTTTTCGTCTATCCTATTTGTGACCACACTTAATACTTTCATGTATCTTAACAAATCTCTAAGAGTTATGAATATTGACTATCACTAAAAAAAATTGCTTTTTAGCATTGTCAACTATTACATTGCCAATTCAACTATATGGAGCCGTCGTGAGAATCATCCATTTTAACCTTGGTGAAACATGTTGGAAACTCTCCATGACCCATGAAATCCACAAACTGCATGAAACGCGTGATCTTCATTGACTCATACTCTCAGATGCTTATTTTTAGGGTAGAACCCAGTTTTTTTCTTGAAAGTACTTACCAAGAACATGTATGATGATCATGCCAAGTAATAGCTTATCAAGTGCCACAAAGAATGCCAAGTTTTATGTTTGTAAAACGTAGCCTACATCACCTGGAAAGAAGAGGATTTGATCAATTATAGGTAAAGCTACATAGGTGTACAAATAAAAGAACACATGAAAATGTTCTTAAAATCATGTCAACATAATCTTATGAAAAAAAGAGAAACCCCAAATCTCTTTATCCAAATACAAGGGTGAATAACATAAAGAGAGATGATAAATACAAAAGATTTAAAAAATCCGAATAATCTCAGCATGAATGTTACTTAAACAGTAGCATTATGCATGTCTATGAAGCCATAACATTATTTCCTACACCACTATACCTGCGTCACAAGATTTTCTACAGTCATAACAAATGAATCACATCTAATTATTTCTTCTTTATTTTTTCCCTTTGAATTTCTCTCTCTCACTCTATTTTCTAAGTACAAAAGAATCAAAATAGTCTCTTGACTTTATATGAAAGATCAAAATGGCCCCCAACTATTTTAAAGCATCATTTTGGTCCCTCAACTCTTTAAAGAGGAACCAAAATAGTCTTAATATAGGACTATTTTGATTTCTTTTAAAGACTTGAGGGATCAAGATGACCCTTTAATATAGTTAGAGACCATTTTGATCCTTTATAAAAAGTCAAGGGATCATTTTGGTACTTTTCCCATTTTCTAAAGTACTTTTGGATGAATGTTTTTAAAATGGATGTATTTAAAAGATATAGAATAATTGGAATGCGTGTATTTTAGAAATGCACCAGTTATTTGATTGAATACAAATCAAATATATTGAAATATCTTTTTGTATTTATTATCATGCATTTCAAATGCATTGAAATTTGGCGGACGATGATGGGCTTTGTTAACGGCTTGTGGGTGATGGGTGACAGTAATGGTGTTGTTAGTGTGGGTGGCGTCGGAGGCCATTGACTAGAAATGTAATGTCATAGGTTGTGTTTTCCTTGTTTTTCGAACTCACCCAATTTTGGCTAATTTTGAATTCTTTGAAAACAAATATTATGGTGGATTCCATAATCCAAAATCCTTCATGCACATGTTTTGTATTTGGTTTACTTTAAACCAAAAAAAAAAAAACCTCATACAATTCTTTTACTTTATACTAATAATATTTGGAACCATGCAACGCCTAATAAAACCCCTACCACAAGAATTTCCTATTTTCCACTTCTCTTTCAGTTACATGGCTCAATTTATCATCTTGGAATAGAATATTGTGATTGTGGCTCCGTTAATATGGTTACTATTTAAAGGTACTAAGGAGATGAATTTAAATCTAAATCAGGTTCAAAATTTTGTTTCAAGTTGATGCAAAATAATTGAAGTTGTAACAAAATTTAAAATCTAGTTTTATTTAAAACCTGAAGATTAATTTATATTTATGTTAAAGTCATATATTATTATGTTTATCTTGAAAAAAAATATTTACTTTAGTCCTAAAACCAATATTTCTCTTAACTTACATTACAAATATTTTTTGTGTCTAATTTCTCGACAATGGCACATAGCTTGAAATGATTACTGTATTTCAGCAATGGTAAGCCAAAGTTTTGGGCACCTCGAAATATTTGCTAGGATTTTATTATAAAAAAATATGTTTGTGTTTCTTAATAAATTAATTATGGAAAAAACATTTCCCTGCATCAAGATTACATTTATGTGATCATACTGAAGAAAAGCTGAGGATTTTTCTCTTAGATGTCTTAAGAGTTGCTTTACATGGGAAAAATATTTTTGAAATATCATTAATTTGCTAGAATTATGTTAGGAAGCACTTCTAGAAATACAAGAATACCTTGGGCTGAAATTGAATTTCAACAAAGCCCAAAACAGTAAACAAGAAGAACTATGTGGAAGAACACAAGAGAACCTTTTTAATTGATGATAGATGAAAAGAAAACAAACAAATACAATGGATCTTCAATTGGGGAGGAAGATCCGTTTTCTCAAACCCTAGCTACCCACTAGAGTCCCTTTCTACCTTTACGAAAAATAAATTTAGCCAAACATAACCTAACTTAAGCCTAGGTTTAACAAAACTACTTAAATCATACAGTATCTAGCAAAATAACCAAAACAACCCTCCAATTGAATTTCCCTCCTAAACCGTCCCCTCCTCTCTCTTCATTAAGCTGTGGGCCCCACCCCAAGGGTGAACGGCTGGCTACTAGGCGGAGCAGGCTTCTACATGGAGTAAACAAGGGTTGATCCCTTCTGAATCGGTCTCTCTTAGACCAGTCAAACAAGTTACTCTTCTGAATGCTATTCTACATTCAAACAATGCTAGTAAATTCGCGTGTTATACCCAACTCATCTTGATCTGTTGGTTGAGAGTTTAGGCTACCAACTAAGAGGTCTTGGGTTAAAGTCTTGTGTATGAGATGTGTGTGTGAGTCTGCCTTAATTGGTCTAAATGTCTTAAAAAAAAATTCGTGTGTTATACTTGTATAATACACATACGTAGGAATTATTTTTAAATATTTTTGTTTTCCTTCATTTTCAAATATACAGAAAAATTACTCATTTAAACGTAAAAACAATTAGTTCACATATAGTTCTTCTATATTTATGATAAATTCTTTTTTATATACCTTATTTTGGCATTCTAAAAATAATTTATAGGTGAAGTTTTTTTTTTTAATGAAATACTTTGCATTTTTCACTCAGAATGCTTGAACAAAATCTGTATGATACATGTACGCATAGACGCTCTTTTACACTGTATTACTAGTTAATGGATCACATTTGCTGAAGGCATACTCAAACTGAAAAAAAAAAAATCCTCATTGAGCTTTCTTTCTTGCATTCTTACTATACGTCAAAAATCTCATTTGCCATTTTGCTAAAATGCAGGATATGCAAGGCCTGATAAACAAAATAAACAAGTCAATTATAGCTCCTCTCCCGAGTACATATTCCGGCCCATTGTAAGAGTTTCTCTTGTATTCATTTTTCATATTTGCAAACTAGTAGGCTTTTTGGAGGCGTTTTCTGTCTAATATTTTCTTATTCATTTGTTCAGTAGAGGACTTATTAAAAGCATGCTTAGGAAAAGCCCAGAACATAGGCCAAGTGTGAGTGTTCATGTTGTGCTTTTAGCCTTTTACTCCGCTACTACTTTAGTGGTACCTTGCTTATAACTAGAAGAAAATGCAAAGTACGATTATTTTCTTGTTTGAAATACAATTTTTCAGGCTGCAGAACTGCTCAAGCACCCACACCTTCAGCCCTATGTACTCCAAGTACATTTGAAAACCAGCCCAAATCGCAACTCTCTTCCCATCCAACATCTCACAAGCAATCTTGTAAAGAAAATTAGATTTTCTGATGATGAAGATGATTTTGTTTGCAACAAAAATGACAAAATACAATCCTATGCCAATGAAAGGATTGTGAAGCCGAACCGAACCACAGCCGAGCGGGATTCCATTAGCTCCACAAAAAGCATTAAAGATCATCCTGAATATTTGAAACAAAAGATCAAGGACTTGTCAGTTGGCAGCAGTCATATAGGCCAGCCACGCCGTGGAAAAATGAACATTGATAAGCCAAGTCTTTCTAAGACACCTAAATATACTCCAGGCAAAGCTTTTGTTACTCCAAGAAAGCAAGAGGAACCTGCAAAAACTATATATAGTGTATCAAACCGTGAAATGGTATTCCTTTTGCCCTTCAAGCAAAATTTAGAGCAAAGTAATTTATTTTTCTTCGTGTACAATGCTTTAGTGGAAGATAAGATTAGAGTCTCCTTAGATAGTTTGGTCACATAAAATGACAGCCTTCCGATAACCTGGTTAGGAAAGTAGAGGTATTAGATTTGACTTTTGTTAAAAAAGGTAGAGGTATACCTAAAAAAGAGTTGGTTAGAAAATATTAGAAATGATCTTTTTTTTATTAGATTTAAATGAGAATTTGACTTTTAATGGGACACAATGGAGAAAAAGGATTCATGTAGAAGACCCCACGTAGTGGGACAAAGGCTTGATATTGTTGTTGTGTACAATGCTAACATGGACTCATAGGTTGCAGTAAAAAAAATGAGATCTAGCTGCTCTAATAATTTTAATTCTGGAAATATAGTGGAGATTTTTATGTTTTTGTTCCATTCATCTTCATCGTCGCACTAAATTATCCATTGCCCTAATTCACAGGCTTACATAAGGACACCAGCGGATCGTACTAGTAGATTCAGTAGGAGGGCGTCTCTGCCACTGCCTTCATTTGAAACACCTCACAGACGCAATGCTACTAGCATGCTTCAAAGGATGCAATCTCCAGAGGTTTCAGTCAATGCCCCTCGGATAGACAGGATTGCCGAATTCCCACTAGCTTCATCTGAAGATCCTCTGTTCTCTCTCCATAAGATCTCATCAGTTCATGGCTCCTCTTCCACCCCTCACTATGGAGATCGCTCAATCACCAAGGATAAATGCACCGTTCAAATATTTCGAACCGACGGAGATCTTGGGAGCGACTCTTCTGAAAGAAATCCTGCTGCTGTGGATGCATCAAGCCGGGGATCGTCGGAGTCCCGTCAACGGCGGTTCGACACATCATCATATCAGCAAAGGGCAGAGGCTTTAGAAGGTTTGTTGGAGTTCAGTGCGCAGCTACTACAGCAGGAGAGGATTGAAGAACTGGGCATACTCTTGAAGCCTTTTGGCCCTGGAAAGGCTTCGCCGAGGGAGACAGCTATATGGTTAACAAAGAGCTTCAAAGAGACAGCACCGTGAAACTAGTCTTAGGATTCTCAAGAACATTTTCCCCTCAGCTTTTTTGTGTGAGGCTAATGAATAGGGTTAGTAGTTGTAGGTCGGAACTTGAAAGTAGTTTCTAGTTTAGCATATTGTAGTCATGCTGTGATGTTCTTCATTTACTGTACAAAGGTGTTTCTCCATTTTAGATCGATTAGGTGTAGTTCACAGCTTGTAAACTACTCTTAATGAACCTGCATCGTCTTGTTTGGACTTAACTGGAAGAACTGGAACTGGACTAGGTTATTCTGGAAAGAAGCTATTTAATTTTAAGTATTCTTTAAATTGCAGGTAGCCTCTGTAATTATGGGGATTGAAATGATACTGATAACTTTAATGGTTCCTGTGATAAGAGAAACTCTGCTGTAAATGTTTTATTCATCCTTTATAATGTACTAACAGCATTAGAATGCCAGGCCGGGAAAAACTACAGCACAAACTGCTTTCTGTATGATCCTTCAAGCGACAAGGAAATGGTGCCAACTTAAAGGTGAGTTTGGATCGCTTTGCTCTATAAACTACTGTTATATCTTTGTTTGATTATGATTTTATTTTATTTTTTTTGTTTTTTTTAATAATTTTGTGACGTGTTGAAAGTTTAGAAATTCCATCAAAATGTTCAAATTTCTCAGAATGAATTTTATAGGCAACTGCAGCTTTTGCTTGGGCCCTCCCCCCTTCATTTGGAATTTTTATTGCCTCAGGTTACCTGACGCAACTATACGTTCGGTACACCTTAAAAACGCGACACCTGGCAGCTGCCTGACGCAACTATACGTTCGGTACACCTTAAAAACGCGACACCTGGCAGCCGCCTTTACCCGTAATGACCCGACGCAGCCCATACGCTTTAGCACGTTTTTTAAAATATTTCGGGTCGGCCCGTCGTTGCATTGTATATGAATTGGGCGGGAAAACTAAAAAAGTACGCGGCTTTTACCTCAGGTATAATAGCCTTTTCGGTATTAAACCTAAGATGTTATACAATCTTTAGGGTTCATATAATTCTCATATACCTCACGTAAAGATATCGTGAAGTGTTTGAGGAGATGGAAGAATCGAATGTAGGTTTTGCTTCGGACGACTTCGTTGATTTTGAGGAAACTCCGACGTTAAACTTTGATCAAGCGTTTTCTGATTTAATACAAGTAAGTCATTAGCTATACCGTCAAATTTAAATTTCGCACGTGCAATATACCCAATCTTCGCCGGGTCGGGTTACGGGTAAAGGCGGTTGCCAGGTGTCGCGTTTTTAAGGTGTACCGAACATATAGCTGCGTCAGGTAACCTGAGGCAATAAAAATTCCTTCATTTGTGATCATCTCTAAACATCTCTCAAAACCCCTCCAACTCCTCCGGTAAAAGCTCTCTTTTAATAGTAAAACTTTTCCCATTTACTTTCTCTCTAGTATTCTAGCTAAGAATTGTAAGAGGTTGATGCTGACTTAGCAGGAGTGCTAAAGCTGCATGGATGACTTAAAAAAATCTCTCTATGTGACACAAAGTTCTCAACCAATAAATCAAAATGGGTATATCTTGCATGCTTCTCCTTTTTTTTCTTCTCCCTTCTCTCCTCTTTCACAAAGATGGTGCACATGCAAGTCGCTAGAGTCCACTATCAAGTGCAAATATTGAGTCCATCTTCTATCGACTCTTCCCCTGAGGTGAGAAATGAAAGTTCTTCCTCTTCATCTCTCTTTCCTTAGCCTTCGACGTCGCCTCCTCTGACAACCGTTGCGACACCATTTCTGTTTGCGACCATTTTCTCGGCATCAACACAAACTAAAACTACATGATTAAAAGAGGTTGGCAAATCTGAAACATCTAAAATCAAAGGAGAAAAAAAAAAAAGTTTGATGTTGAAGTTCACGCCCTATAATAAGGTGAACTCGAACAAATTTGTTTAATTCATTTACCAAATGAACATGAACAGGAACATATTGCTTATGTTTGGTTTGACAAAATCTAAAATATGTATACAAATGTAGGCACAAAGCTCTTTGTTAGTGTTTGGCTCATGTTGAACTCCTAAATGAAACAAACACCAATAAGATTTGTTAGCCCGTGTTAAATTCGATAGTTAATAAGTCAGCAGAACAAAGTCCCAGTAAGATCACAATAAGATAATTAAAATTTTATTTGGGACAGCTTTTTTACTGTTTCTTAAAACAATTTTTTAATAAAAAAAAATTATTTTTGTGATAAGAGTTATCCCAAACAAAACCTGAATAAAGGGAAAAAAATAACTGAAATCTGAGTATAGTGATAAAAACTTCAACATGAAACATAAAACCTACTAAAAATATCAAATCGCATTTGAAAAACAGCTTTTACCCTTAAAAAAATCCCAGGAAAAGGAATTCACCCCTCATTATCAGGAAACATGTATCTCATCTAAGAAGCCAAATAAGTCACAAATACCACAATGAATTACATATTTAGAGAATAATCACAAGGAAATTGAAGCTCAATTTGGGATTTTTCACTCTCATATTAGGAGTAACAGAGTGTTCATTTGGTTTTGATGTTAATCCCTTCTTTTCCAGCAATAATAACTGCAGCAGCCATATCTAAAAACAACCCATGTTCAACTACTCCTTCCAATGCTGAGATCTCCTTTCCTGCAGCATTTGCATCCACAATTGGAGTTTTGAAGTACAAATCGACGATATAGTTTGAGTTGTCTGTAACATAAGGTTTTCCATCTGGATCCAATCTGAGCTTTGCCTCACATCCTTCTTCCTTGAACAATTCCTGCAACCTGGTTAGATTATATTGCCAACAGAACTGCACCACCTCCACCGGCATCGCCAACCCGCTGCCGCCCAAGCCAGTCACGAGTTTTGTCTCATCGACGACGACAATAAATTTGTCAGAAGCAGCTTCAACCATCTTCTCACGAAGGAGAGCTCCGCCACGTCCCTTCACAAGATTAAGATATGGATCCACCTGTCCTAGTTTTAAATACCAAAAATGAAACTTAATTATAATAACACAAGAAAATAAATAAATTTATGAGATTTATAACAATAATAGTAAACTACTGGACACTCATTCCCTAATACTAAAACAGAAAAATGAAAATTTGGCTCTAAAGCCAGCATAGAAGAATGAACTTTAGTATAGACTCAACAGGCTAAGGTAATATAGCAATCAATATAAGAAGAAAAATGGACGTTTAGGTTGTGGCCCGGGGATTTATTCAAATTCCTTCTAATGGTCAATTGCAATCTAACATTATAATAAGACATAAGATGTCTAGTATCCTGATGAACACCCTTTACTTTTCAACAGTGGCAAATAGGGGTGCGCACCACAGTTAAATTTGAAGTGAATTTCTTAATATTATATATTACACTGAAAATTTTGTGACCCCAAACTTAAATACATAATTGTAATTTCATAACAATCATATTTTAAAACTAATTATCATCATATATATTTTTCTTAATATTAATATGTTTATCATATTTTAATTATATATTGAGATGAATATTGCGATTAGTTTTGAGGTAGAATCAAAGGATTAATTATTTTGATGCAAAAAAAAAATAGTGATTGACAATATTTAAGATACTTGATCATGACACTTAGATAAGAAAATTTATTTTTTTTAAGGTTTTTCTTATTTATAAACTTTTTTATTTAATCCCTTTTGGGATATTTATACTACAACAACAACATAAATCCTTTATCCCACTACGTGGGGTTGGCTACATGAATCATTTTTTTCCATTATATCCTGTTAAGAGTCAAATTCTCATTTAAATAGAATAAAGAAATGTCATTTCTAATATTTTCTAACCAAGTCTTTTTAGGTCTATATCTACATTTCTTAATATAAGTCAAATCTAATACATCAACTATCCTAAAAGGGTCATTGGAAGGCCGACCAAACCATCTAAGGTGACTCTCTCTAATCTTATCTATCACTGAAACTACTCCAACCTCTTCCCGGATATGCTCGTTTTGTATCCTCTCTCTAAGAGTAAGTCCACTCATCCACCTGAGCATCCTCATCTCAACAACACTTAATATTATGCTTCTCTTTTAATGGCTGACATTTTGCACCATAAAACATCGCAGGTCTCACCACCATCTTATAAAATGTTCCCTTAAGATTTAGTGGTAATTTTCTCTTTTGAAGTTCAACTTCTAATTCTGATTTATTTTAGGTAACTTTTTTTATTTCAACATCCCTCTCTTTATATCCTGATTTTGCCACTACTTTTCACAATAGGACATTATAAATGGCTTTCGATGTGTTTGCACTAGAATTAAAATTTGTAGTTTAAGGGTTCGTTTGGGATGCCTACACCTATCCATTAAAGTTACCATATAATTATCATTGAGAAGTAATTTTTTTAAAAGTTATTGTGGATTTTATAATTTGTTTCCCTTTTGAAAAAGTTAGACAACATATAAGAGAGCAGATGTATTAGATTTAACATGTGTTAAGAAATGACATTATTTTTTAGATGTATTAGATGTATTAGAGGTAGACCTAAAAAGAATTGGTTATAAAATATTAGAAATGACCTATGATGCACCAACACGGCCACGGCGGACACGACACGACACGGACACGGGACACGACAATTTTTAAAAATATAGGACATGGGTGCGGCGTGGACATGGCATAATAATTTTTTAATATAATATATAATAATTTTTAAAAATATAGGACACGGACACGACGTGGACAGATGGCTCTTTTGAACCTTCACTTAATCCACCCCCGCCAGCAGCATATCTCATTTTACTAACAAACCAATCATGCATATGAATACATCAAATTAAATTGATATGAAGTGAAATCAAAATATCCCAATAATAAGACAACATGAATACAACAATATACCAGTTTGTCGGGGGTCCAAGGGGGCCTTGCGCCCTGGCGGGGTTCGACCTGCCTGGTCAGGTCGCTGGGTCAAGGTTCCAGGGGCAGTGCCCCCGATACAAAATTTTATTGTAAGAGTAATTTTGAAGTTCTGCTTGTTTTTAAAGTTCGTAAGTTATTTGTATAGGAAGATACCGAGTGGTACCGAGCATGTACCGAGCATGTACCAAGCTGTACCGAGCATGTACCAAGCTGTACCGAGCATATATTGAGCAGTACCAAGCATGTACTGAGCGGTACCGAGCATGTACTGAGCAGTACCGAGCATATATTGAGAAGTATCGAGCATGTACTGAGCGGTACCGAGCATGTACCTAGCGATACCGGCATGGACACGTGTTTGACACGCGTGTCCGATTTTTAATTTTAATTTTTTAAATTGCGACACTCCAATGCCGTGTCGGACACGTGTCCATGCCGTGTCCGACGTGTGTCCGCGTCCTACACGTGTCCGACACTGCATACCCTCTGATGCTTTATTTTCTTGTTTGTTTTATTATGTTTTTGTTCCCAAGATTGTCCATTCTAATAAGTCAAATAAACATTTAGGACATTAAATCTTAGCATGTGTGTGATAAGTAATATATGTGCAGATAGTTACATCCCAGAGTATAATCACATGATATATGCACATAAGTCTATCAGACAACTTTAGTCTACAAAAGCATCATAACACCCTCAAATTATTTTTTAGTCTTTGCTGGATATTGTTCGCATGAGCTCTACTATGTGTTTGTCTAGTGAATTAATTAATTGGAATACATTAGTTTAAATTACAAAAAAGTTTAAAAATTCATAAAATCACTTTATGGGAAAATACCTAAACTACCATTTTAAAAAACTCTCAGCTATTTTCTAAACATCTTAGATTTCTAAAACCATTTTGGTTGCTCAAGAAAGCAGAAGGCAACAGAAAACTATGCTAAAAGAATAGTCACCCTATAATTTGGAATTTGGTTTCACATTTGTTAGAATAATGGTAACCTAACTATGATTCAACGAAAGTTATCCTAGATATAAAGAGATAGAAGAGTGAACCTTCTGCTTTGGAAAACTAAGCGATTAAGTACCTTCACGATATAAGTGAAGCAATGAATGCTGCTTTTCCTAACTACTAAGCTTCTTCATCTTTCATTTTTTTGCTAAATGCTGCATATCTACTTAACAAAACTTTTTAAAAGTAACTTCAATGTTTCTAAAGTGCAAAACTTAAAGTATGAAGAATCAATAGAAAGTTTATTGATGATCAAGGTCAGACTGGTGGAACATAATAATGTACTATTTCTCTTTTCAGCCATATTTAATTCATCATAGCTCTTTAACTACTTGGGTGCAGATTATAATTAAACAATGAATTGCTATCTGCTAAGCATAAATTTAGTTGTTTAAAGAATTCCCGCAGATAGAGTGAGCAACCTTAATCAAACTGTGGATTGGTGAGATAAAACTTTTACAATCCAAATGATAATTGAACTTCTTGTAAAGCTGCTCCCTTAGTGCAATTAGATACTCTCAGAGCCAGATCTTCAACAATCATCAACTTACAAACCAAATAGTTGTAATACTGAACCATTTATCTATAAAAGAGCTTAGCCATAAGGTATTCTATAACCAAGACAATGTCAGCATGAGCTGCTTTGAAAAAAGAAGGGGGCTTTACATGCATACCACACAAAGTTTATGTATTTCAATATCTAACACAAATCTTTTAAAATAAAAAATACCATTAATATTAACTTTTCAAAGTGAAATACACTTCTTTATAAAAAAAGAACATTGATAACCTAACATACGATTCTTTTGATCCCATGTGTATAAAGTGTTCTTGATCAACCAACATGAAAAGGTTGAAACAAATTTCAACATTTTAACAATAATAAAAATATAAAAAATCAAAAGAAACCAAATGGCCTCTAAAGAGATCAATGACCTAGATACCGAAAACTAACCTCATCCGCCCCATCTATGGCGAGATCCAACCGTGGGTGCTCATCAAGGGTTGACAACGGTATGCCCAACGACTTGGCCTGCTCAAATGTGCGCTTCGACGTTGGAACGCCGATGATGTCGCTGAGTTTCCCAGAGGATAAAAGGTCACTGATCTCGGAAACGACGAAGGCCGCAGTGGATCCCGTGCCGAGCCCTAGCACCATACCGCTCTTAACGTATTCAACGGCCTTCACGGCTGAAAGTTTCTTGAGGTCATCTTGCGATAGTACGGTCGCCGGCGGGGTCGGAGCAGGGGACGAGAGGCAGCGAATGGAGCGGCGACGGAGAGTGAGGCGAGATGTGGCGGGCGATGGTATAATGGAGAATGTCGTCGCCGCCGCCATGGTTTGAGCGAGAGAGGACGAGGGGTAGCTGAAGAGTGAGGTATTGGTTAGGAATGAGGGAGAGAAGATTAGGAAAGCCGCGCGAGGGGTAAGAGTTTGTTGGATTGTGGTTCGGCTTTTTTAATAAATAAACAAATGAAATGAGTGGACTTTTGTACCCCAATTGAGTTTGTGATTTTTTCTACATTTATAAAGATTAAAATTATTATTTTTAATATTATTGGCATTTATGTTGGAGAAATTTTATTTTATATGCTCTATAATATTCAAATGTTAAGAAATATAATTATTAATTTATTATTGAGAAATATATTTAAAAGTTCATTTTAAATCAAATTTTACATTTTTAATTGCTTATTGTAGAAGGTGTTTGAAAAAAATAAATGATTTAATCAGTTTCAAATTAAATACAAATTTGAATGTGATTCAAATAAGTTCCAAAAAAAAAATTTTTTTGAACCTAGGTCAATAAAGCTCATTGAAGTAGGAATCATAGCCGTGATGTAGGATTTCGTGATGGGAGTTAGATGGGGTCCACATACAAGATCATTAAAGCTAGGGGAATGCGGGAAATGATTTCATGATGGGAAGGCACCTAGTGAAGATATTTCTCAATGGGAGTTTGTCGGGGAAGGCAAAGATGGCACCAATGGTGTGGAGAGGCTCGTTGTGGACTACAATTTGGGATAGTAAAAGTTTGAATTTCGTTCAAATCAGGTTCGAATATGGTTTGATCAAATAAATATCGAATCTTGTTTAAATCAATTCAAATCTGATATGAATAAAGTTTGAATTTGAATTGTTAGAATAAAAAATTGCTCGTGCCAGACTTTAATAAGCAGTTTATGCATGCACAAGAGAGGTAATTCGGTCAAAAAAGGACTTAGTACATTTCTCTAAAAAATAAAGCTCAATACATTATTCTCCAATTTTGAGTATTACTTGACATATAAATTCAAAACTCCCTTTTGATCTGACTTTAAAAAATAATATAATTATAAGTAAGATATATTACATTATTTTACATAAATGGTTTCATTTGCTTAATGAATTATCAAATCAAAGTGCAATAAATTTGAAATATAAATAGATAATCTCATTGTAATTTTACCATATTGAATGATTTTGTGGTACAATACAGTGGTAATATGATATAACTTGATATTTAGAAGAAATATTATTATTTTTTGCTTTATTGACAATCAAATATTTATAAGAATTGATTAAATTTGATCAACAAATAACTTTTATGTCCTATATCACTGACAATTGTGTGAACTTAAGTTAATTGATTTTATAAAATTGTTGATATAAAAATAAAAAACATGAAAAAATAATAAATTTCTCCCACATAAAAAAACTGATCATTTCAACATATAAATTCTTTAGGATGCCCATTTTTTCTAAGGAAAAGATTATCATTGTGAATCAATTACATGTTAATATTATGATCTTCATATATAAGATCAAAAGTGTATAATCTATTTAATAATATCATTGAAATAATTGGTGCATGAGATTTAAGCATGAATTGGAAAATGCTCTTTTCATCTCAAACTTTGTAAACATGATTTGGAGAAGGCTTAGGAACTCTCCTAACTTGGCTTCTTTTTTAGCAAGGAATCATTCCATGGTGCTCTCTTGGAAAATTTGGCCACAAAAAAGGTGCCATGGAATTTCTTTCCCTAAAAGGTGGGGTTTTCATATCTTGAATACTATGAGTTTATGTTAATGGTGGCCCTTAGTTTTTCTTTTGAAATATTTCATCATAAAAAAATGGTTAACTTTTGGGATACTATGATATTTTATGTTAATACCCCTTTGAATTACAATCCAAGACTTGCTATTGTGCTGTTAGAATGCAAATAGCATGTATAAGATTACAAGTAAAATGAATAACCCCCTTAATGTCGAAGCGTTTATTACTAACTAAATCTATCTCACTTTTGCAGGAATTTGTGTTCAATTTTTCAACCACTCGAATTTGCTGGAAGAATTTGTAGTATCCACCTTTCTGGAAACTCCTAACTCTTAAAGTGATATATGACTATAAACCTACCTCCTACTCAAATTGTGGATCCTATGTACATCTTTCATTTACTTCCCTTCAAACCTTTCAAATTCATGCCCCTTTGATAGAGGCAAGAGTCACAACAAATGGCTAAGAATTACAAAACCTCATTACTCTTTTTATTTCTAACAAGCATATTCAGCCTCTCATCCAAACCAAATTTGTTTAGGTATCCACTTTAGTCCCTCCTAACTTCAACTCCCTTGAGGCAAACACATTCCTTCTTTTATTGATCCTTGATCCTCTTCATCAACACAAAATAAATCTTCTATTACCACTCACAATCATCTCTTATCCTTCACCAAGCCAAACCCTTCTTCTTTAGCGGTGTCCACTCCTTACCTCCATAAAAAATTTAAACCCCCAAATATTATACAAGACAATAACATATTAAAATGTTAGAGGTGTTCATAACATTGATCGGTTCCTTCATGTTAAGATTTTAATTAGATCAGTCAACCTTAACCTTATGTGTATTCTTGAAACCAAATCCCATAATAATTTCCTCAACGACCCTAAGTTTTTAACTCCTACATCCTCTTTGCAAATGTAAATAGTTGTCGCAATTTTTTAACACAAACCCCTCTGATAGGATCTAGTTTAAAAGAAGTGCTTCCAACATTTTTTTAATATTATTTCCATGGCTTGGTATAGTGTGTCCACTTCACCACCTTTTTCATATAGGTATTTATGAAGCAAAATATCACTATTAAAGAAATTTTTTATGGAAATGTCTTATCAATTTTGCTTCCAATATCAATGGCCCATGGATTTTCTTGATTAAGTTTAATTGCTACAAGTATTCCTCTAAAAAAGTAGAAGGTAATCCCAAACACAATAATAAATTTGAGGATTTCAACTATATGATATTTGAGATAGGTCTTTATGAGCTTTCCTCGATTAGGTTGGCTTTCTCTTGGTGCAATATCTGGCTTAAGAATCTCATATGAATCAAACTAGATGTGTTGCTTATTAACTATAATTGAATGGAATCTTCCATTTTTCTTTTTATAAGATCCAAATCCCCTTATGCTCGAACCATTCTCCCCTAGTTATACATACTAATCCCTACTTCTTGAGCAAGCATCATTTCAAATTCAAGAATTAATACACATCATGCCATTCCTATGCAAGCATCTTATCTTTTACTTGGTGACCCTGTTTATGTATTGCATTGAAACTTAAGAAACTAAGGTAAGTCATCAAAAGTCCGAATCAATATTTTGCCAATCATTTGCTTAACTCAATTATGAGTTTAGAAAAAGATAAACTTATTGCCCACATATGCTAGATAACCATCTTATAAACATTATCATTAATTCTTACACCAATGAAGTCAATCTTAAACTAATAGATGTACACTCTTTAAAGGTACGTTGGATCATCTAGCATGCTAAGGCTAAATGAATCTCACAAAGTGAGGATGACATTTTCTTATTGTTTGGGAATATCAATGAATAGAAGAACCACAATCACATTAAAAATAAAAATTTCCTTACAGTTTCTTCTTTTCTCAAGCTAATATTATTTCTACTTTTATAATGCATTTTAAGGGGCTATCTTAAAATCCAATAATGCTAGCAAAACTTATTTTTTAGGGTCTTCTTATTAGTAACCAACTTCCTCACTTTAACATGTTTGACCTCATTGTTTCTATCTCATACGAAGATATAAAAAATATTATCATTTCTGCTATTAAAAACTCTACCACTAACGAGTTCATATGGCTTAACATTTGAATTTTATTCCAAGTCTTGAGATGTTGTGGGCATTCAAGTTTGTTTAATAGTTAAGCACTTTTTTCTCACTAAAAATTTCTAAAAATATCATGACAACTGTCATTTTCCTTATCCTTTACACCAATATGTAACAAAAAGGTTTCCTTGCTCTCTATGGTTGAAGGCTTGCATTAAGGATGTTTATTTCTCCATGTCTTTTTGGGTCTCTTGAGTTTTTTTTTTTTATTTGGTGCTCTACTTATGGGCTAATGCAAGGTAGTCCCTTCTCTCCACTTTTATGCATTATCATGGATGCACTCTCAAATCTCTTAAATATTGATACATCTTTTAGAAACATTTTGGGGATTACTTGTAGAGATAAAACTTTATCCAACTTAGTATATTCTAATGATCTACTTATTTTTGGGGTTGTCACCTCTTAAAATATGGTTTACTTGAATTACATTTTTAGTACCTTGAGCATTAATATGGTGCTGCTCATAAATGATGCAAAAGTGCTATCCACTTTTTTTCCTAATGTTACTAACAACAAACACTTATATGCTATTCTCAATATTCCTCAACTTGCTAGAAACATGTTTACATATCTTGAGATTCTAGTCTCCTTGAAGTTCCTTCATGTTTCTTATTTTCAACCGCTCATTCAAATAATTTTCAAAAAATTAGAAGGGTGGAAGGCCACAACTCATTCTTTAGCCAGGAGATTCCAACTTCTTAAAATCTTTATTTGGAACGTGCCTGCTTATTGAATTGAATATTTGGATAATCCTAAAGTTCGTAGAAATTTATTAATATAATATGTGTTATGTTACTTTTATCATAATGATCAAAAGATTAAAAAATTACATCTCATTTCATAGGTCAATACTCATAAATTAATAATCAAAATAAAGATTAGTCTCCCCTACCTTAAAGATAATTTATTTTGCCTTCAAGTTTCAACTTATTTGGAGAATATATAAGAAAGAAAGATTATTATGTTATTAATAGCTTTCTAGATTCCACTCCACATGAGATTATATTAACCCTAAATTTTCTTCATTATAGAACAAATATCACATTTTTTATCTATTTGACCACTTCTCGTTTATTGTAGTGGGCACAATATTTCCATCTTCTAGAATCCCTATATCAATTGCATTTTTTTTTTCGTTTTTGAGAAATTTTGGAGGAAACATATTCTTTGCTAATCCTCCACTTTCCAATGCAAGCTTAACAAGAAAAGATATGTTTTTCCTCTATTCTTAAACATATTTGTGATAATGACCACATACATTGGGATGGTTAAGGGGGCTTGATTCTTAAGATTTTTTGAACAAATTCTATGCATAATTACATATGGCTCAATGTAACAATTCCATTTGGCTTAAGCATCACACCTTCTTTAGTTATCTGTATGGTCATGCTGGATGGTATTAAGACTATCGAGGTATTGAGAGCTCAAACTATTAGTATTTCTCCAAACTGTAATTTCTATCTTGAAGAGCCAAAATCAACCCCGTATCGTTTTTAACAAAATATTCCCTCTGGCTTATTATTTTCTCATGAGGTTAAATCATATTTAAATCCTTATCTATGCTGCTAATCTTTGGAATATCGTTGCTATTGTTAAAAACTTTATCTCAAGTTTATTTTTTTTATATCGTTTATCATATTTGAAGAGAAAAGAATAATATGAAGTTTGATAACACCTTAGTGAGCATCTATACTTTATTTTTCTTTTCAAAAAGGCATTGAATCATAAAACTAATGGTCCAAAAGATTTTAGTCTCATTCAAGGACTCGCTCCTTAGCATGAGCATTCTTCAACTTTTCTTGAAGATTTTTGGCCCTTCAATATTGTGTTTTATTGAAATTTTACATTATCCATTTTTATCATTTAAGATGTTTATATGCGCTACTTCTTGACATCAATTTTCAGTTGCCTCAATAATGATATACACTCTCCCTTATTAGAAGATTCTTAAAAAAAAAATTAACTTAATTTTTTATCAATAAGCAATTATGATATTTTTATTCTTGTTTCTATGAGCATTGCAACATTTATCATCCCTATTTATTTACTCTGTTCTAGAATGATTTCAGCCTCCTATTCTCCACTTTGATGACTAGAAGTCTAGAACGATATATTACAATAAAAAGAAAAAAAAAAATCCTATATATATTCCGTTTACGCTCATTCCTTCCACGAGTAGAGCACGTGCCCAGCCTTGTCATTTCTCTGAATACGGACGGCTTGCTCGCCACGCGCAGGGGCTCGTTTTCTCGCGAGACCAATACGCTAGGAATTGTAGCTGTTGCTCTCTTCTACACTTTTTTCTCTCTGTCATCGCAGCCGCCGTCGCCATGGCCTCCGGGATCCATCGAAGCCAGGTCGGCATCATACCCCTCGATCTCCTTTCTCTGTTATCCCACACTATTTCTCAATTCCTTCTCCATAGGTCGATCTCGTAGATTTCGTCGATTGGAGGGGAGTCGAATGTCTCAACCAGAGTTCTGCGCAAGTTATCGATAACGCCCTCAAGCAGGTGATTTTTCGAATCTCAACCTACACCCATGCAATTTCCCAGTTGCCTTTTCATAATTGTCAAGATCATGACACACGAGTTTTTTGGGTTCTAGGGTTATCGGGATGACGATGGGCTGCACCTTGAGAGTGACGCCGACGAGCAACTTCTCATCTATATCCCCTTTACCCAGGTGGTTAAACTACATTCGGTCGTGATCAAGGGCCCGGAAGAGGAAGGTAATGCTTTTACCCTAAAAAAAAAAAATCAATTTTAAATGGATGTAATCCTTAAAGTTGAAGCACGTGAATTGTATGTGGATCAACTTTCCCAATAACTGTGAAGGTTATCAAGTCAAATAGCCATTTTAGAAGCTCTTTTATGAATGCATTAGCTTCAGATGGAATACTGAAGTGAACATGTGGGGTTTCTTTTTTGTTAAATGTGAGCCATGGAAGGCCCACGTGCATAGTTAAATAAGAATGCGGATTGTTCTGTATATATACATTCTTATTCAGGATACTTGTTGTCTCACAGAAGCTTTTAGATGGTCTAGCGGCTAATAGACTAATTGCACTAGTTAGAATTTCCAGGAATAAGGAATAGATTAAGAAATGGTGAGCATTGCACTCTGTATATTTCCTGAATAGCGTTATGATTTGGACTATTCCTTTGTCCGTTGTTATTGATGGTCTGGTAGCAAGCAAATAAGTGGGCACAATAACTGTTAGGTCAGTCAAGGTAACATACTTTAAAATATGCATATGCAAAACTCATCAATTGAAGAACTTAATCCAACCAATTGATTGCCGTATTACTATGGTTATATTCTTTCAAATTTGCGCCTCAGAAAATTTATCCACTTCAAACAGATTTGCAACTGCTTATACTTTTATGATTTAGAAGCAGTTGTAGTGATGAGCATGATTTTATTTTTTAGGTCCTAGGACACTGAAGCTCTTTGCTAACAAAGAGAACATGGGATTTAGGTAATATCTACCATCCTTGATTTACGCTAATCCTCATAATGTGTCCTGGAATATTTACTTATTGTCCAGATAGTAACTTGAATTTCTTTATTTTTTTGCAGTAATGTCAATGACTACCCACCTAGTGACTCATTAATTCTGTCGCAGGATGATTTGAAGGTAGCTTGTTTCATTCGAGCACAAACCTCTATTTGCTTTTGGTTCATGTTTTTATTATTATTTTTAATTTTATTATTATTTTTTAAATCGGTGTCTTTTGAAGTTTATGCATTTTCTTGAGTGCTCCTCATTTTTCCATATGCTTTATGGCTGAAATCGGTTAATCTTTGTGTCTGTAACAGGAAAAACCTATTAGTTTGAAGTATGTAAAGTTTCAGAATGTTCGTAGGTATGCAGATTTGTAAATCTCTTTACCTTTTTCTTTTTTCTTTTATTGTCTTTTTAAAATGATGTTATATCGAAATCATAACACAATTCAATCATGTTTTATTTAAATTTTATTAGCTTGACAATTTTCATTGAAGACAATCAAGGTGGTAATGACATCTCAAAGGTTCAGAAGATAGCCCTCTATGGAACTACGTAAGCTTATAATGCAATTTTAATTTACTTCTTATTTTCAATTTAGTATTATTGCTAATGATCAAATGATGAACAAGACTTCATTGAATGATTAGCTTAATGTTGTGTACCTTTCTAAGAGAGCAATTAAGATATGTAAATCTAAGATCTTAGTTGTAGGTGAATGCCAATCATAGTAGATGGCATGGAAGCAGGCACATTAGGTGGAGGCAGATGATGTTGGCCGGCATAAACCTTTAGTGTGGAAAGATCAAGCACCAGAGAAATCGATGGAAGTGGAATAATGGAATACTAGGGGAAAATTTGGTAGTGAATTAGTCAAGAGAGTATTAGTAGGATGCCTCATGAAAGAAAAATTGACGGAGATATAGAGTTGATGGGGATAACGTTGATAACCTTTACGAGAGTATTTCATGTCTGGGATAAAAAGAGTTAAAAAAAATACAGTAAAAAAATTTAATAAGTTAAGAGGAAAAATATATGTGTGTTAGTGTGTAAAGAAGTGGAAAGGGAGTAGTAGCTCAAAATAGTGGATGCCACACGATTGATTAAGTAGTTGGCTGTTAGTGTGGCATCTCTCCAAAAGCTGCCCTGAAACATTCTTGTGAATAAATAGGTTACTAGCATAATAGATTTATTTTGGAAAGCCTTAGTCTCTATATATCTTTTTCCATATTGACCCCAATAAAGGATGGAGCTTGGAGAATGCATATAGCTTATGGAGCCATAACCAAAAAGTATTTCTTATACTTACATTAGATGACATGCTTGACTTAGTTTCTACTTCAAAAGATTTCCTTAAAATTGTAGTAACAAATGGATAACATCATATTAGGATAAGACCTCAAGGTGATTGGAAGACTACATTTAGGACTTCAATGGATTGACTCAATAACTTGTAGTGCTCTTCAATTTACTTAATGCCAACATATTCATGAGATTGATAAATAGAGTATATAGGCCTTTTCTAGGAAAATGCATGAGGGCATGTTTTAATGATGCTTTGATTTTCTGTACTGATGAGGAAAAACATTAGGAATATTTGAAGTTGGCTTTAACAAATTTAAGGGAGGAAAAGTTTAAAATTGTATGCCAGTCTTAAAAACTGCTGCTCCTACAACAGAAAGTTTTTTTTTTTTTGTTTCCTCCCATGGAATCCAACCTGATCCTACAAAGATAAAACCATTATTGATCAGCCAACTCTTAAATAATTTTTTATTCTTAGGAGCTTTCATAAATTTTCTATATTTTATTGGAGGCTGATTATAAATTTTAGTAATATTATGCCACCCATCATTGATATCTTGAAGAAAGATAAATTTTCATGGACCACTTATGACGAAAAGCATCTTCTTTAAATTAAAATTTTGAGGCCTTCTTCAATTGTTCTGCGGCTGTGCTGTTTTTTTTTTTTTTTGAAGTTTTTGGAGTGTTTTTATGATGCATCTTACATTGAAATTGATGGTGTACTTAGTCAAGAAGACCACTTATAGCATTTTTTACTAAAAAACTCAAAGATGCATAACGAATATATTTTAAATATGAAGGAGAGTTTTATGCCGTTATTCAATTATTGAAATAATAAAGATGCAATCTTTTGTATAAATAATTTATTTTGAGTTATGATCTCTTAATTTCATTATACACAATATAAGTTTTACGGTAATCATGCAAAATCAGTTGAATTTTTGTGAGATTTTTCCTTTTTTTGTTTAAACATAAACCAGGGGTTGGCAGCAAACCTGCCAATGTACTGCTAGAGTTGCTTTAATGACATCTTAGAATTGCAATTTTTTTGTTTTGAAAGAATAAATAAAGATATTCACTTTGCCTTGATTTTCATAATATATGTATCAAGAGGATGAAGACAAACCTTCACATTAATGAAATTGCTTTGTTGACTTCATTTTTGTATGAGGTCACTTGGATCAATGCTGACCCTAAATCAATTTAATCTCCAGACCAATCTAGACTCTAGAATCCTTCTAGACTCCAGACATTAGGATCTACTTAGATCTTATATCAATACAGACTCAAATCCAAGGCTAAAGGCTCCACCCTGAAAGCCTTTTCAAGGATTTTTCAAACACTTCAAAACCCAGACAAAATACCTCTGATTTAGAGTCTATCACTTGCAAAGTGATAAGACATGTCTCTAGAGGTAACCCTTCAAATTTGAGTCCATTCTGAAGTCTCTAATCTCATAAATTGAATCAAAATCTAAAGGCTGTAAAACATTCAAATATTTACGGCTTATGCCACTGGACCTGCAACCCAGTGCATCCTGACCTTGGAGCTTCCTCCAAAGCTTCCAATTACTTCTAAACCCTTAATCCTGACCCATTGAACATTAAACTGCATTTTTTTAGACCCACTTTGACCCCCAATTTATCAGGGGTCAAAATGACCAAAATGCCCCTTTAGGGTAATTTCGAAATTTTTCATAGACTTCAATATGTCCTTTTCAAGTTAAACTTCAAGACATCTTCCAACGCATCTTAATCACCCTTAGGAGTGCAATGGACTCAAACCCTGATCTTGGTCAAGCCTGGTTGACCAGTTTGACTCATTTGATCCAAATATCCCTTAATGTTTTAAATGAGTTATTTTAACTCATTTGATATTTCAAGCCTCTTTCAAGCCTCAAATCAATTCCAAATCATACTTTAAACCTTGATGAATCAAATCCAAGTAGATTTGACCAAGTCAACTCATTAGGACTTGGTCAAATAAACTTGTATACTCACTAACTTGCTCTTATATCCAATTCACCCATTTAAATTCCTTTGAACCCATTCTATCAGTAGCTCAAAATATTCTCAATGCCACCTCATCAGTCAACCTGGACTTTGACTGGTCAAATAGTCAATTTAAGGTATTATGCATGGTCAAACTTGGTCCAATGACCTCTTAGGCTTAATCCCTCCATCCCTAAGCCTCTCCAGCTGTTTGTTCAGGTTCTAAAACCCTCCTAGGGTTATTCTCAACCCTTAATAGGAAAAAAATGGCATATACTATACCTATGTGTTTTAAAAGAACAAAGGATATTTTTCATCTAGGCTTGTCCTTGTGTCCTTTGATTCCCTGCTCCCACCTACTCCTGATACACATGGCAGCATCCCAACAAGCCCCTTGGTTGATCTCAGTCATCCAAATTCACGAGGGTGGGTTGAATAGGAAAAAATATCCTAATTGAGTGGATCTTAACCCTAACACTCTCACACTTAATCGTTCTCATTCAAAGCCATTCCAGCAAAAAAAAACTCTCAAAAAAATCTTCTCCAAACATTTCCCTAACACTCTCAAGCTTTTCTTCATCAAAATCTAGCCTCCAAACCCCTCATTGAAGAAGAGAGATGATCTAGAGAGAGAATCAAAAAATTCATAAATAACATCAACTACTGTTAACCTCTATACAAAAAAACAAAAATCGCAAAAATCTGTACGTACCTCGGACTGAAATCCCGCGAATTCTGCCGCAAATCGCGCCGATTCGGCGCCGTTCGCATCGCTTCTCCGAGAATCCTGCGACGAGTTCTCGATCGCTGCCCCATTCGCGGCTATAAAACGAAGCCGAACGATCTGCTCTCCTCCACACACACGACTCTTCCCTCTCTTCCATCCGCTGCCCTCTTCGATCTCGACTCCAAGCCACGGTCCCGATACTTCTCCTCTCGAGCTCCGATCTCCTCCTAGATCCCGTCGCCTTCTCCCTACAGCCGAGCCCCTCACTCCAGCAGCCCGTCAATCCTCCCGTCCAGAGCTGCCGAAACCTCCATTTCCCTAAGCCGGCCTCTCCTCCGAACTCCACCTCTGTCTGTGCCAACCCCAAGCCGAGAGAGAGAGAGAGAGAGAGAGAGAGAGAGAGAGAGAGAGAGAGAGAGAGAGAGAGAGAGAGAGAGAGAGAGAGAGAACCTTACCTGGCCGGCACCTCCTCTTCCCGAGCTTACTCCATCGAACTCCTCTACCCGACGCCCCATCCACGACTCTTCCCTGCGCCAACCCCTACTTAAGCCCTGAACCGAGAGCTCTCCACCTCCTTTGTCGTCGATCAGCTTTGATCCCTCGACGATATTCTCATCTAACCAGATCAGGAGTTAAGACAATTTAGTCGGAAGCAAATATAGTAGCCCGTTGGCTTTGAAGGTGATTTACTCCCTATCGTATGCTTCCTCGGCCGATTCTCTGGAAACAGAGAATTGAACTCTCTGTTTAATTAAACAGAGGGTTTACTTCTCTGTAAATCGTGCTTGAATCCTATTTCAAAATGATCAAATCCTCTTTGATTAGCTTACTTAAAGTTGATTTTATTTAATCACATTTAATTACTACTAATAGTAATTAATTATGATTAGTTAAATCAATTATAATTAGCTAATCATTCTAATTTATATTTAATTTTAAATTATGTATAATTAATTATGTAGTAAGTATAATTAATTATGCTTTAATTTAAGTTAATTATAAATTAGATTTAATTAATCTATAATTAATTTAAAATTAGTTATAATTAATTATAAATTAAAATATAATTAATTATAATTCTTTTTTTATTAATTATAAATTAAATCTAATTAATTTATAATTAACCTTGAATTAAATACAATTAGTTAAATGACTAATTATATTTAATTTATGATTAATTATAAATTAGATCCCATTTATTTGTAATTAATTTTAAATTAAATGTAATTAGTTATATCTATTATATATAACTAATTATGATTAATTTATAATAAATTATATATATTAAATGGATCTCTTCCTCCCACCTCAATCCTCGAGCCAACGCCGTCGACCTCGCGTAGGTATAACTTTTCTAAACTCTAAAACTCCGAGATCCCGCTTTCGATGCTTGCAATGCGACCAAACGACCACCTATACACGCTTTTCTCTAGCGTGGTGGGAGGAAGTTCGTCGCGGTGTTTTCAACGAATCGGGTGATCACCTAAAAATCTTATTCTTGATGCGTGTGTCAAGCCGGTAAACTACCTATACACGCTTTTCTCTAGCGTGGTGGGATGGGGACCCGGTGCGGTGCGTATAACGAGACCGAGATATTCATAAGTACCCGCTCGCGGGGAAATAACTATTTTTCGTCCATAAGTACCCGCCGCTCGCGGGGAAACAACTATTTCTCTTTTGCAACAGGTACCGAAGACCCATACACGCCTTTCTCTGGCGTGTTGGGGACAAAAACTTTACACGGCCGCGGTGTCCTCGAAAGAGGGCACCTACCGTACACGCTTTTCTCTAGCGTGGCGGGAGGCCCAGTTTTCCGTAGTTTTCCCCTAAACGGGGGAGACGTCGGGAGGCTACTGAAATTTCGGGTGAATGTATGATTGTACTCGGACCTGTTTGAACTCAAAAGAATGTGAACGGTGGACTTGTGGGACCGGACTTGAACCAAGATTTGGACTTAAATAAACAATAAAATAAAATTGAACTCGAATTTGAAATAAAAAATGAACAAGCTTGGATTTGATTTGAATCAAGCTCAGTGGACATGAGCTTGGGCTTGAACTTAAGCAAGAACTTGATTGAACTCAGAGGACTTGTGGACATACATTTGAACATGCATTTGAACAAGGAGCTCACACTTGAACTTGCAAATGAACGACAAAGAAGACTTAAACTCTACAAGATAACAAGAGGACCCATTTGAACTCAAAATTGAACACACATGGACAGCAGGGGACTCGTACAAGACTTGAATTTAAATGAATCAAGTAGAATAAGAACTTAAAATTGGACTTCTACTCAGGCCAATACAAGGGTTCCAACTCAAGCTAAAATTCCAAGTACAACTCGTTGATGATCAAGATGCAAGAACCATCAAGTGGCATGACCACAAGAAGTAACAGTTCAATGTCAAGTAAATGCAAGGGACTTTTGTAAATCATAATAATCAATTATGCAACATGAAAAGTTCACAAGTAGAGGCGGACAACACATAGTATGTGCATATGCCGACGGACGTTTGTATAAGACCCACTGTATACACAACATGCAGTTTGTAAGGAGAATACAAAGAGTCTACCACAAGTGTTAGGATGTTTATATATCCTATCACAAGACAATAAAAATAAATAAATACATCTGTCACCTACAAGCAGATGAAAATATACAACAAATGCGAGCACCCATTAATTCTCGTAGGAAGGATATTGCAACACCCTCGAGATACAAACAAGCACACTATGAGATCTCAATGCATGCAAGTAAAGAATATAGTGAACTCTTACAATAATCTCTACGAGATCAGGAGTATCGTATATGCAAGAACAATGAATGATTGCAGAATGCATGGGTATCCTTCCTGTATGCACTATTGGAATCTCCGATTAAATAAAAATGCATGTTGATTGAGAATGTAACATTGGAGATCAATAGTTAAAGAGCTACTTCTACAAGCAAGTACAATCAAACCGCCTGAGATTATTGAAAGGTGGATTTGGCACCGGTGTAAATGACTCTCCTATGAACATTCTCAGGAGCTTGTAGCGAATACAATGGGTCCCCTGCAAAAAGGAGAATACTTGTGGATGACAACAGAAGGTGTATTGTAAGTACAATGAACCTCTATGGGCACAAGTACAGATATCACCTACGACAGTGATGACTAAGATCTCCAAATACGTCGGGCACAAAGACGATTCGATGTACAAAAAAAAAAAAAACACCCCCTGGTAAAATGGAAGAGGTGCTCGAGCAAATTCGAACTAAACTTCCTAGCATTTCAAAGTTTCTTTCTGATCTTATACTCAGGAAGAAAACTATCTTCGCATCTACAAATATCAGAGACAGCAAATCCACTACGTTGGTGACTCTAGAAGGAGTCCTTTCAAAAATCAGCAGTTGTTGACTCCAAAGTCCAAAAGAAAACCTTCCCCGGAGAATGAGAAAGGGGGAGCCGATGTCAACAACTCACCGCCACCGGATCTGCAACCTCCGTACAAACAGACATAAGGCGTCTATTCCAAGAATATCCCCACACGTGCACTGTAATTTGTATACACATAGGTACACTAAAGGGGGAAATATATTCTCAACCTGCATGGGCCCCGACGAGCGTGTTATTGGTACACACGTGACGTCTAGGGATGCTGCGCGGGTTGACAAGTGAATTCAAATTCGAACCCGATCCTTCTATACGGATCAATAGGAGTCGACAGGGTTCGAACCATTAAGCAAATATATGGCCGTGACGACCAGTATTTGTTTTAATACATTCATATTAGGCATTCAAAGCCTAAAATCAAAAGAATTCACTCTCAAGAGCATAAAGCCTACAAAACTCGATTCTCTGTCGACAGCCCGACAGAGTTGACAAGATTCAATCCATAAAAAGAAATGACCCCCAAACACCCCGATGGTGGCCGTGTTGAATGCAGATCTCAACCGGAGGGGTTCACAAACATTTTCAAATATCTTCCAAATATCCAAATGCCTATCAAAATACAAAAATCTCAAAATTCCAAAAATCCCAAAAATATTTAAAATTGAAAAAAACCCATTAATCACTTAAAGCAAAATTCATCTACCCTCCGTAACAGTTTGTCGAGGTGGACAAATTAAAATCAACTTCAGCTCACAAAGAGCGAAATGCCTAGTCGAAAATATAACTAGGATCCATTCTCAAACAATCTCTTGCCAGTAAGGACGTGGTACGTGTCCTCTAACCTGCAGTTTCGCTGCCAAATGGCACTGCAGGTAAACGGTTATGACCTGGGGCCCTCTGAATCGAGTGGTTTTGCCGCCAAATGGCACCACAGATAGCGGTTATGGCCAGAGCCAATACGCTCCTTAATGGCGTTAAATCTTTGAGATATGAATCAATAGGATATGATTGATAGGGTACAAAACCCTCTGTTAGCTAAGGTGGATTCAAATTTGTCCCCTTAGACAAACATCCAACTCAGGTCTACAAGGTCCCCTTGGACGAAGCAACCCATGGCTGTCGACAAGGATCCTTCTGTCAGGTTGGGTCGACTACCTCCTCTGACTAAGTAGACCAGGGACCACGATGGCCCGGGACGACGGAACCATGGGATCTTGATCGGGTCTATCATCCATTCCCCCACCATCCGCTTTAAGTGCTAGGTTGTGAAATTTCCTATTTTAAATATGAAACTTTTCAAATCTTTCCAAATTTTCAAATTCCAATTTATAAATCCCAAACCTATGCTGCTACTATATGCCAGATAACACGTATTTATATACGAATCTGATTGATGACTAGCCTTAATCGAAAGTTCTCTCTCGTGATCGGGAGGGGTAATTAACTATAGGGGCTTGCGCCTATAGGAAACCAGAACTCAGATCATAAAGTCCTCACAAAATGAGGGCGAAATCTCTGGGTAGTGTCTTATCTACAAACCCATCTGCCTTCCAAAATTTACCCCGGAACTTAGTTCGTTAAAACTCCCTCGCCGAATAAAAAAAAGCGGGCGGAGGCCGGGCCGAATTTTCGGAGCCCACAAATACAGTCAGAGCTAGCTCTTGGAGTCTTCACCAAAGTTGAAGAAGTCATCTTTAGCTTTACAATAAGACCAAGAAGTCAAAAATCCGACGGTTGGATTGTAAGTTATTCCCGTTTTTAGTCAAATTTTAAATTTGAAACGGTAGCATATCTACAATGCATGGAGCCTCCAAACTCCAGTCATTGTTTGATCACGTTGCCCTCTAGCTACAGTTTAAATTTTGTGCGATTTAGTCAAGTATTTCGAAAGATATGGGCATTTGAAAATCTTTGACTCTTATGACCTCGTAACGGCCGCGTCACCTCCCAGACTCGCGCGGCTACCCTCTGGCTCGAACGTGGGTCATTCCACGGTCTTGATGTCGACCTGACGCTCCCGTAGCCGCTCGATTAGACCGCAGTAAATGGACGACCGATCCAGCCGTCAGATGTGGTTAAGTGGCGGGACCCAGCCAGCCACGTGTCGCAACATCGGTTTGAGGGCTCGACATGTGGCAGGCTGGGTCCCGCCACTTAACCACGTCGGACGGCTGGATCGGTCGTCTGTTTATCGCGGTCTGATCGGGGGGCTACGGGAGCGCCACGTCGACATCAAGATCGTAGAATGACCCGCGTTTGAGCCAGAGTGTATCCGCATGAGTTTGGGAGGTGACGCGGTCGTTTTCGAGTCGTCCGATCTCGCTAAAGGCGTGATCGGACAGCTTTGGTTGAACCAAAGTCAAAGCTTTTCAAATGTCCATATCTTTCAAAATACTCGACGAAATCGCACAAAATTTGAACTGTAGCTAGAGAGCAACGTGATCTAACAATGCATGGAGTTTGGAGGCTCAATGCATTGTATATATGCTACAGTTTCAAATTTAAAATTTGACTAAAAACAGAAATAACTTACAATCCAATCGTCGGATTTTTACTTCTTGGGCTTGTTGGAAAGCTAAAGATGCCTTCTTCAACTTTGGTGAAGACTCCAATAGTTGGCTCTGACTGTATTTGAAGTTATTCCTGAATTTCTTGATTCTCTCTCTAGATCATCCCTCTTCTTCAATGAGGGCTTTGGAGGCTAGATTTTGATGAAGATTAGTTTGAGAGTTAGGGAAATGTTTGGCAAAAGTTTTTTTGAGAGTTTTTTTTTGGCTGGAATGGCTTTGGATGAGAAGGATTAAGTGTGAGAGTGTTAGGGTCAAGATCCACTTTAATTAGGATATTTTTTCCTATTCAAATCACTCTAGTGCATTTGGATGGCTGGGATAAACCAAGGGGCTTGCTGGGATGCTGTCATGTGTTTCAGGAGTATGTGGGAGCAGGAAATCAAATGACATAAGGACAAGCTTTGGTGGAAAATG
>CM028348.1:2336847-2425395 GCA_016618105.1 Dendrobium huoshanense | reverse complement strand
GAGAGTGTTAGGGTCAAGATCCATTTAATTAGGATATTTTTTCCTATTCAAATCACTCTAGTGCATTTCAATGGCTGGGATAAACCAAGGGGCTTGCTGGGATGCTGCCATGTGTTTCAGGAGTATGTGGGAGCAGGAAATCAAAGGACATAAGGACAAGCTTTGGTGGAAAATGTCCTTTGTCCTTTTAAAGCACATAAGTATAGTATGGGCCATTTGATCTATATCTAAGGGTTGAGAATAATCCTAGGAGGGTTCTAGAATCTGAACAAACAGCTGGAGAGGCTTAGGGATGGAGGGATTAAGCTTAAGAGGTCATTTGATCAAGTTTGATCATGCATAGTGCCTTAAATTAATTTTTTGACCAGTCAACGTCTAGGTGGACTGATGAGGTGGCATGGAGAATATTTTGAGCTGCTGGTGGAATGTGTTCAAAGAAATTTAAATGGGTGAATTGAATATAAGAGCAAGTTATTGAGTATATAAGTTTATTTGACCAAGTCCTAATGAGTTGACTTGGTCAAATCTACTTGGATTTGATTCACCAAAGTTTGAAGCATGATTTGGAATAGATTTGAGTCTTGAAAGAAGCTTGAAATATCAAATGAGTTAAAATAACTCATTTAAAACATTAAAAGGGGTATTTGGGTTAAAAGGGTCAAACTGGTCAACCAGGCTTGACCAGGGTCAGGGTTTGAGTTCATTGCACTCCTAAGGGTGATTAGGATGCATTGGAAGATGTCTTAAAGTTTAACTTGAAAAGGGCATATTGAAGTCTACAAAAAATTCTGAAATTGCCCTAAAGCGCATTTTGGTCATTTTGACCCCTAGTCAACTGGGGTTCAAAGTGGGTCCAAAAAAATACAGTTTAATGCTCAATGGGTCAGGATTAAGGGCTTAGAAGTAATTGGAAGCTCCAAGGTCAGGATCCACTGGGTGGCAGATCTAGTGGCATAGGCCGTAAATATTTGAATGTTTTACAACCTTTGAATTTTGATTTAATTTATGGGAGAGACCTCAGAATGAACTCAAATTTGGAGGGTTATCTCTATGGACATGTCTTATCACTTTGCAAGTGATAGACTCTAAATCAGAGTTCTTTTGATTGCATTTTTGAAGTGTTTGAAAAATCCTTGAAAATGCTTTCAGGGTAGAGCCTTTAGCCTTTGATTTGAGTCTGTATTGATTTAAGATCTAAGTTGATCATAAGGTCTGGAGTTTAGAAGGATTCTAGAGTTTAGATTGGTCTGGAGATTAAATACATACTTGGCTTTCAGGGTGAAGCCTTTAGTCTAGAGGGGTGCAGATCTGTCCAAGGGGAACCTGTGCATCTTCTTGGATAAAACCTATTTTTTAAGCCTGATTTTAAAATTTTTTCATTTCAAATTTAAATCATTTAATCGAGTCGATATGCATGCATTGCATTAGTAACAAATTTAAAAATCTCTAAATCTTTAATTGCATTTACTTAAGCATCAAACACCCAACATAAGTCAAAGAGACAATTATGATCTGCTCTAGATGTCGATCCTATTCTTAAAAACCTATATTAAACAACGTCCCTACTTATTCTAACATTAAATGACTTGATACATAATTTTAAAGCGTCTCAGTGGTTTAGCTGGCTCCCCAATCCAGGCCGGGGTAAGTCCAGATTTGCATTGCACTAGTTAGGTTCGGGTTACTTTTTAGTACCCAATTTAGATTTAGGTTCTGAGGCAGGCTCGGGCTATAAGACCTCAATCTCCGAAAATTGAATCTCAACTTTCTAATAAAATTGACCATTCAAACTTAAATATCTTTCAATCAAATTCAAGCCCAACACTTAGGATAGGCTGGGGTGTTTCTGAAGTAATTCAGAATCTTAAAACACCTCCTACCCTTCTTCCTTTAACTCCAGAAATAAATGTTCAACCTTGAACCAATTCCACTTGAAATTTCAACATTTATCTCCTGTGACATCCATCTTTGAAATTCTTAAATAGAATTTATACCGCTATTTTAATCGAGAGGATTCATAGGAAATTTCAATTTCCTACGATGTAATTAACTATGAGGGCTTGCGCTCGTAGGAGATTTAGAAACTCATATCTAACTTTTCAAAAATCAAGTTTTCAAAACCTTTAATTCATTTTCTTTGGAAAATTTAAAATTCAACAATCGTTATCTCTATTTTCAAACAATCGATAGTGATTGATAATTACTTTCCGCGAATTGATATATCAATTACTATCGTGATTTTGATTATGAAACTATTGATCTCTTATCCAAATTATTATAGTCAAACATTTGATTGAACATCATTTTGATCTTTTGAGATCATATGTTGTTTCTGCTCAGTTTGCCTACGATAATCAGGATAAAATTCAAAGTTCTAAAATCTGAACCTATTAGGGAATGATATATTCGCCTCCCGAGGTAATATGCTATTCATAATTGCGTGTTCAATTTTAAAACTAAAATTCTAAAAATTCAACTTTCCCAAAGAAAATTAATATTTTTCAAACTGAATATTTTTCAATCAAACAAAAAATGGCATGCTTATGGTGATTGATCGATATTTGCATGGAGGAAATCAATTGTGGAGTCATAGCTCTTATTGAGAGAGTTTTTTTTTTTTTTTTTTACAGAAGCACATTTTGGTGGTATTGCTGGATATTTTTGTAAGGACAAAATGATCAATCTAATATAGAATATAGTTTATTAGCGGTCAATCAAAAGAGATGTTGAAATAGAGGTTTCTTAATATTATACTTAGGGTAGGGAAGATCACGAAACATAAATCTAGAATATACACTTAATTTATCCTTATATATCTTTGGAAAATCTTTTTATTGATTTCATCTTATGACTACCTAGGACTTCAAGAAGACATGGTCTTATCATGTCTTATATAACCGGCTAATCCTTATGCTTGTAACTCTCAAACAAGAAAATCTTGCTAGTATGTATGTGCCATGCATAGTTTTGCGTCTTTTGACCCGTTTGAGAGGAAGCCATCACACAATGTGTAACATAAAGTCAATTATATTTGATTTATTTTCTAAAAAAGATTGATCAAATTAAAGTTAGTGCATATAGGGTTTTGATCTTCTTTCTTTTCCTGCAAACCCTAATTTTTTGCATTCATAGCACTAAGCAAGATAAAAATTCTACTTAGTGCATGAGCAACTTTATTTCGAGTGCATGTTAGCATTTAAGAACAAAGGAATGTTCTTGTAGAAATGCAAGCCATTTTGCATGATGTGTATTCGACTTTTCCTGGATTTGTGTATATTCCAAAACTTGTTGTTCAAATTATATGACAAACTCTATGTGAAAATCGTAATTATTACATTAAAGCTTGCACTGCTGACTAAGACTTCTAGAATTATTTTTGTAAAAAAATAACACATTTTCTTCCATGTTTCAAAACTAATGATGCATCAACATGCAAAATTATTTTTTCAAGGAGATGGTTATACCTTATTGTTTACCAACCAATTTCTAATAGAGATATTATGTTTGTTTCATATCTTTTAAGAACATTATGATTTTTTTTTTGAACGAGATAAAAAAATTTCCCAACTTTTCATCCATAAATAGATGGCAACATAAGTGATGAATAGAACCTAAGAAAACTTAAGAGGGGAGAATATTCATAATCAAGATCGTCATTTACCTATATATGAATTTATTTGTATTAGTGCAATTTCTAAAACCACAAATAATTCACATTTTGAAATTTTTTATCTGATGAGGACATTCGACCGTGGAAAGTTTATCAGAGGAAAGGCCGGAGATCTACGACTACGATCAGATTGCTTTATTTCTGAGCTTTTATTTGTATTTGATTTATTATGTGTAATTTTTTTGTTTTTACCCTCACTTGAGAGAGTAGGTTTATGTGACCCCAGGTGACACCGGCCAGGTAGGGGCTCGACGAATCCACGTCGACGATCCGGTGGCGGTCGCCGGATAACTCCAAGAACTCCTTGGAAGAAAGGGATCACCACCTGAAATCCTTCAGGATACAGAAACCCAAAAGCAGAGTAAAAACTACTCAAATATTATTCATCTCAATCTATTCTCTATTACAAGTAAAAGGCTCCTATTTATAGACAAATATAACCCATAATAAGCTATACTCAAAACAAGAGAGCGCTAATTCTATGTAGCCATATACGCTACCAAAAGAAATAAAACTAGACTGAAGTTTAATCGGATAAATCAGTTCAGCTCCGTCGTCATACTACCGGGGTAGGAGGAACTTCAGGCTCATAGGAAAATGTCCGGTTGGCCACCATAAGGAGGTGGATTTGGTTGGCTAAACCAGTCTGGATACTTCCACTCAGTGTCATTCACCCCGTTTAAAAGAGACTTCAACATAAGCTGGAGTTGATGAAAGTTTTTGATGAACTTAAGGGTTTTGTTCTTTTTCCTTTCTTTCTCATCCTTATCATTAGAAATCTCCTTCTTAGTTAGCTCCTTCAGTTGGTAATTTTCAAGGTTTGAATCAAACCCGACACCAAACTGATCAACCATGCCAATATCAGTATCCAAAGCGAGCGCCTTCATGCACTTTGTATCAGAATGTACAAATGTATCAAGGTGTTTTCCATGATCTGCTTGAATCATACCGATTCTAATATCAATGATGGAAAGCATGCTCATTGTCCTATCAGGAATGATAGGAACAATTAGCTTCGGCTGGGAATCCATCTTGCTCTCATCATCATCATATGCGGGTTGCTCTAGATCAAGAACTTCATTGAACATGTCGTCATCATACACGGGTACATCACAAACAGGCAAAGACGACGATTTCGACAAAGGATCTTCAAATTCTTCGAAGCAAGACTCGATCGAGGGAGTTAGATCTGGTGCTGGTTCTTCAGGCTTCTGATCATAGAGGCTTTCTATTTGCTTTGTGGTGATCTTTCGAACACCATGTCCCACAGATTTGCCACCTTTCTTTGAGCCAAAGGGTTTCTTAATAACTACTGAATGAGTAGGAACTCTAGGAGAATGAACAGTAATAGCAATCTCAGGCTTTTCATTCAGTTTATCCATGCTTTCTGATTCTGAAAAATTCACATCGGGAAAGCCATCAAAGTATTGAGAAAGGGGGCTCAAGTATTTCCTTCGTTCAATCCTTGACAATCGCAGTTTGAGTCGGGCGATTTCTTGTAGGAGATCTTCAATTTCTGCTTCTTGCAGTGGTCTTTGATGATTTCGGCGAGGTGACATTCTTGACAAGGAAATAATCACCACTTTGACCTTCGTCCAAGATATAGAAAATGAAAACAAGAATAGCCTACAGGAAGAAGACAACACTCTTCCTAACTTCTGGACCACCCTTCTTGGCTGCTGGAAGGAGAAAGAAACAGCCAACAAAAAGAAAAACACTCCCAGCTTTCTTCTGGGACGGACAAGATGGCTGAGCCCGGTGGCGACGGCAAAGCTCGTCTTGAGCCCGGTGGCGATGGCAAGACTCTGCTTGAGCCCGGCAGCGACGATGAAACTCTTCTTGAGCCCGGCGGGTAGGGACGACGGCACCTTGGCGAGGCACTCTGGCCGTCGTGTGCGGACAAACCTTGGATAGGTTTGCTGGAAGAGAAGACCACCACCGTTTTGGAATAGGGGAAAAGCAAGAATGGTCTCCGTTGGAATGAAGGCTGAGTTGGAAATTTTCGTTGCTATCTTCAAGAATCAGATTGGCATAGTTTATAACTCAACCCAACCGAAGATCTGAAACAAGATTTGGGCAGCTAGAATCAGCCCAACAGCAGGCTGATATCTTGCTTTCCTTCACCGAGTCAACGGCTATACTAATTCCAACAAACTACTGTTTGCAAGAGGGAAAGAATGGCTAAAGGCAACGTCAGTGGCATCCACCATGCTATGGCCTTTTCAGAACAAGAATTGTATCTTGTTCATAACACCATGGACTCAATTCCTTCTGTCCCGTAAACAAGAATTTTAGTGCTTTCTTGCAGTTTGATGTCGGAGCTGAACCCGTCGAACCTTGAACGAACTTGGCTTCTTCCACCAAGGTCGATTCGCCACTGAAGACGGGTCGCCACCAAATGACGGCGGAGGCGACACGGCGACGGACAAGAACGCCAGCAACTTGCCGGCTCTGATACCAAATGACACCGGCCAGGTAGGGGCTTGACAAATCCACGTCGACGATTCGGTGGCGGTCGCCGGATAACTCCAAGAACTCCTTGGAAGAAAGGGATCACCACCTGAAATCCTTCAGGATACAGAAACCCAAAAGCAGAGTAAAAACTACTCAAATATTATTCATCTCAATCTATTCTCTATTACAAGTAAAGGCTCCCATTTATAGACAAATATAACCCATAATAAGCTATACTCAAAACAAGAGAGCGCTAATTCTATGTAGCCATATACGCTACCAAAAGAAATAAAACTAGAATGAAGTTTAATCGGATAAATCAGTTCAGCTCCGGCGTCACCAGGGGGCATTTTTGTCATTTGATGTTTTATTGTATTTTGTTTATTTATAGGCCTCACCTTCACCTTGGGAGGGATGATGATTATTATGAATGAAATTTTTGCACTTTGTGTCTTGGTGTGTTTTGAGAGCTTTGAAAGTTCTTGTGTGAGTTTATGCGAAGTCCCTAGGTGAGGGCAATGCAAGACCTGTCAGCTGCAGGAAACATCCGGGCTCACGGTTTATCTTCGCCTCCATCTGCCATCAAGCTCGCCCTGCCCCCACTTTTATTTCTCCAAATTAATCCTCCAACATTTCTTAATTTAATCTAGCACTAATTAAAAAAAAAAAAAATCTGAATTCAAGTTTGAATTCTCCTAAAGCCTTGATTTTTCATTCCAAAATTGGTGGATTCTTTTTGGAAAGGCATCCCCATCAATAAATATGAAATTTAAGTGAGAAATCCTCATCGATTTTCCTTGCTAAATTAGCCTAGCCTAATTTATGTAAATCTGAATTCAAATTTGAATTCTTCTAAAACCTTGAATTCATTTCCTAAATTGTTGAATTATTTTTTGGAAAGCTATCCCCATCAATAAATATGAAATTCAAGTGAGAAATCCTCATTGATTCTTCTTCCTAAATTAGCCTAGCCTAATTTATCGAAATCTGAATTCAAATTTGAATTCTCCTAAAACCTTAAATTTCTTTCCTAAATTGTTGGATTATTTCTTGAAAGGTATCCCTATCAATAAATCTTAAATTTAAGTGAAAAATCCTTATTGATTATCCTTCCTAAATTAGCCTAGTCTAATTTATGGATATATTAATGCAAATTTGAATTCTCCTAAATCATTGAATTCTCTTCTAGCCTTCCTAAAGTGTTGGGCTATGTTTGGAAGGATATCTCCATATCAAATCTGAGTATTGATTGAACATTTGAATTAATTCGTCTTTCCTTTAACAATATGCTTTAATTGGCAACCCAATTAAGGCCCCAAATCAGCCCCAATCTGACGACCCCCCCCCCCCCCCCCCCCCCCCCTCCCCCTCCCCCTCCCCCTCCCCCCTATTGATCCTGACCATAATTATACAAATTATTTGGACATAGATCTTAGGTCCAGATTTATGCTAATTGTTGTCCTCTTAGTTCGGTTGCCATCCAATGATGATTGTGTCTATTTTCCTACTATCAAACGCTTGCTATCTCCTTCCCAAATCATCATAAGCTGTTGTCCAGATTTTCAGGGGATGATAAAACACTGTCCAAACGTGTGAAAAGGGGTTCATATTGTTGTCCTTCCCACCGAGACAGCCAAATGACTTTGCCGCGGCTTAGTATCTTTGTCTATGCGTGTAAACTCTTTCCCTCCCCTTGTACCTTTTGATCTTTCCTCAATCATGACATCGTTTCATTGTGAAAACTTATCCGCATAGCCCATACCAAGAGCTTGTGTGAGTGGGTCTTTGTAGTGACTAGTCTATTTGTTAATTTTAGGATTGTCTCTGAAACATCACGTGAGCATGATATTAATTTATTTGATTATATAATGATCCTATTATCATGCAATCACTTGCTTAAACTTGATCAACCCCTTGCCAGCTAAAGTCCTTATTAAAGTTCATTTGAAGTTAATTAATTGTCAATCTCTATTCACACATGCGTAATTTCCAACTCAACATCACTTACACATCTAGTTCTTCATCACTATGATTATAATTTTAAAAGGCCAATTGATTTAACAAGTATTCACTCATGCATTTTTTTTATTATGGCATTGCATAACCCTACGTAATAAGAGGCACACCCAGCATAATTTGAACAAAAACACCGAGGTGCATGCCTCATGGATTTCAAGTGAGGCTTATGCTTCATATTTGGTGAGGTTGTTAAATTTAGAGAATTGGAGACAAAAAATGCTTACTTGTATTATACAAAATTATTCATTTTTATAGATCCATACAAGTTATCTTAATAAAGCAACAAATAACTAAAGAGTTATGCATAATTGCCTTAATATAACCCTTCCTAAATTAACCACCCAAATATAGGAGATCGACATGATCCAGGTGAGCCTCCCACATATCCCCATGCTGACCATGGGATTAAGGGCTAAGGGATGGCTGAGATTTAACAGTGTGATTCTGGCGAGCCTCCCAAGGATCCTCATGTTGGCTGTGGGATCAAGGGTCAATGGATGATTGGGATTTTAATGCTCCCCTTAAGCTGGGGAATATAGATTTGTCATTCTCAACTTGGTAATTAGTCCCAGAAAAGTAGATTTATCAAGTCCCTTGGTGCACCATAGAGTCCTCCATTTGGTCAAAACTTTGGGAGAAATTAGTTTTAGACATTTCGGTGTCAAAGGGTAACAATGAAGGCTACATTGGTTATAGATAGGATAGTAACCGCAAGGGAAGGTCGACAATGAAGGCATGGCAGTAGGGAAAAAATATATTTTTAGGATTGCAACAAGCTTCAAGGACATTAACAGAAAAACACGTCTCAAGCGGCTCGGTGCTTGGCACTCAAATCTCCTCTTGTCCGATCGAGCCAGCCTTTAGCCCAATGCGGTCGTCCGACTCCACCCGAACACTCATATTCGATCAACCCCGTACAGGCACATAGACCCTCATAAGAGAGAACTCTCAACTCTTTCCATATGCACGTAAGATGAAGTCCTGCGCTCTACTTCTCTTGCTTATGCTCAGTTAACTCTGGACGTTGCATGCGAGAGGAGTTCTCCTGCTCGATCTCTCTTCAGTCTTGGACGCACAGAGGAAACAAAAGGACTAATATTTCTTATAGTTCTAGCAATGAAGGCTGATGGAAGGATTAGTGTTCCTCAGAATTTCGACATTGAAGGCCGGTGGTAGGAACCTATATTCCTCATAATTACTTCACTGAAGGATGGTGACGAGAACTTTTATTCCTTAGAATTTTGACAATGAAGGTCGGTGGTGGGAACCTGTTTTTGTCAGAATTCTAGTAATGAAGGCTGGTGGTGGGAACAATGGAGAACCAGCCAGCTCTTTCAGGGTAGCATAAAATGCTTCTAATCATTTTGTAGCCTGCATGAACAAATTTAAAAGCCTATTACTATGTTTATAGTAATTCAAAATAATAAAATTATAATCTCTAGGTTTTAATATGGTTTGAGACTTAATATTGAGAGAAAAATGACACTTCACCATATTGCATCATTTAAGCATGCTTTTTAATATGTATTAAACTTTGTTCAAATATCAAAAATTTAATGTGTTTAATAAGTTTACTACATATTCAATGAGTGCATCATTTTATCAAATCAATTTACTTTAGTCCATTATATCTACTACATCTAAGGGTGGTAATACTACATTTAATGGTGGAACTATGGGAAATCTACTATTTCTGTATTTGTGTCTAAAATTTCTGCTAAGGCGTGTTCTGAATTTTTTTAAATTGGTTAGCATGGTAGTGAGTCTCCTAGTTTGAATTTTTATATAAATATAAAGGAAGAAAATGTTGAGATCAATGTTTTTTGAAGATTTTTAATTTTGAATGAGGAAATTAGTGATTTTGAGGTTATTTTAATTAATAATTATTTGAACGTCATATGATGCGTTGTAGCTATTTCTAAGGTTGAATTTAATTGAAAGAGAATTGCTTTTTTAAAATCTATTTTAAACACGAGAAACTGTATCATAGTTAATAATGAGAGTTGCATGAAATATTGTCTAAGTTTGCCATACTATAGGAATTTGAAACCTGAACCACATCTGCAATTATATAAGGTAGTTTAGGTAAAATTGCGTACCTCAAAGATGTCTAATTATAAACTAGTTGGCTACTTGAAACTACTAGAATCTCATATGATTTGCTGCCTATGGATATTGGCCATACTATTTTAGGTAAATATTGGTTGTATGATTTAGATGTTACTCATTTTGGATCATCTAATACTTATGATTTATGGTTAATGTGAGAAGGGTAGTTTTGAAACCTACAAGTTAAAGGAAAAGTACAAGAATCTAATGTTCTTAATGAAGTGAAAAAGTATTTCTATATTTGGAGTGAATATGCATTTGAGAAATAGTGTAGGCTTATGCCATAGTTGTTGAGGAATTGCATAATGTGGTACTTGATGTTGTGGCTTTGCCTTATGATGTTAATGAAGTAATTAGTGATTTTCAGCATATTTGTTCTAATGATTTTTTGTCATCTAGGGATATATAATATATTATTAATCTAGTTCCTGGATCATTATTGCTTAAATTGTCTCATTATAGGATGAATAGCACTTAACATATTGAATTTAATAGATAAGTTGACGAATTTTGCAAGAAGAATTTATTGGGGAAAGCATGAGTTGTGATATATTTACTTTGATTACATCTAAGAAAGATGGTATTTGCCCTCTGTATATAGATAATTAAGTCACCAGTAAAATCACCATCAAATATATATATTTTTACCTTGTTTTAATGTAATGAATGATGTTATTGTATTTACAAAAATTCAGTTGAGGGTTGATGTCATGCCTTTTAAGTAACTAATGCACTTACTACTTTTATGAGGATGATGAATCATGATTTGCAACAATTAATTGAAAATTTTCTATTATTCACTTTGATGATATTCTATTATATAACAAATGTTCATGATGATCATTTAATGCATTCTTAGGAAAGTATTTAATTTTTTACTAGCTACGAAGTTATATGTGAATTTGAATAAATATTGCTTTGTGACTCCATCTGTGATCTTCTAAAGTTTTGTTGTGTCTGGGCATGGACTTACTACTAATTATGAGAGTGTCAAAGTGATTAATGATTGATCAAAACTTACGATTGTATACAGCTTTCAAAATTTTTATGGATCAAATACTTTTTACAGATAATTTATAATTTTTTAGTACTGTTATGACTCCAATTGCAAGTTGTTTGAAAAAGGAGAGTTTAGATGAACTTATGCTAATTGCGTTTTTATTAAAATTAAAGAGAGATTTACAAAAGCACATGTATTTAAATTATCTGATTTTTATCAAAAAAAAATTCAATTTCAAACAACTTAATCGACTCTTATAGAAATATTTTGTACTGCCCTTGTTTATCGTGAACAATTGATGAATTTTAATTTAATTTTTTAGTTAACGATGGATATTTTCCATGTCATTTCTCTCTCTATGCAGGGTAGACACCACCAATATGAAGGAGTTGAAGAAGATAGAAGAGCACTGAGAGGTAGCTGCTAATTCATTATAACCAGGGCATGAAGATTTCAAAGGGTAATATTTGAGTATTTATGTGAATTGAGATTGTGACTGCATCTAAATTCTATCACCCTCGGTCCCTCATATATGAATTCTTTTGTATTCAAGGAGACAGACCTCTTTACTGTGTGCCAAGATAGCAAGATGAAGTTGATCATTTTTGTTAGTGGCGGTTCTCAATTCTTGTAGTATTTAGGTCTGATATCTTTCCCCACTCTCGCCTCCACAAAATTCTAACACGCACGCATGCACACATATTACATTAGAATTTTCTTAGCATATCCTCTTGTGTGTTGATATCACAAAAAAATCAGATTTGATGACTGAGCAATGAAATAGTATGCTACTTGATTTTTGGTAGAAATAAAAGCAAATAAGTGTGCCTTAAGCGGAAACCTTAAGCGGAAACCAACTTATACATTATGGTCAAGAGTTTAAGAAGAAAATAGAAATGAAGTAGGACTTAAAAGGAGCAGGCCAATGAGCAGCCACTAGGATTCAGGCAGGGATGCCCCAATAGAAGAAGCTTGTCATCTAACCCGGTCACATAGGAGGGATGAAGTGCCTAGCAATAGATAGAAGTTGCGGAATGCCATCTTGGAAGATGAGTGCCAAGCTTCATCTTCAAAATTGGTAAACTGACAGGGTAAATGATCTGTTTTCCAACAAAGCAGGGTAAGCAAGTCGCTGGTAGTGAGTGTCATCAGAAGAACAAAGTGTACATCATAAATCTATATCCACAGAACTCAACCGACCACCATAAACAAGATCATTTAGAAGGGAAAACACGGAAGAAATTGGCAAGGAAATGCCTCAATTTTTGCCCAGGACACCACTCTGATACCAATTTGATAGGAAGTGCTCGTATAAATCCAATATTCATTGGCTGAAATTTAATTTCAGCAGCACCAAACACAAACCACAAGAAGAATTAAGAGGAATAACCATAGAAAAATCTTTTTCATTAATGATATAATAAGCATGATTCAATGTATCTTCAATTGGAGAGGAAGATCTAGCTCTCCCAAATCTTTAGCCGCCGGCTAGAGCCCAAACACCCTAAGAAAAATACAGTTTTAGCAAACAACACCTAACCCTAACACTAGGAAAATAATATATTTAAAGCATGCAATAATTCACGCCTTCAAGGGACATCTGCGCTATGTGCTATGCTATGGTTTCCTTCTCTCGCGGAGCTTCCTTCTCTGCCCTGTGCCCCTGTCCGTGGCCTCCGGTGACTCCTCCCTCCCCAGAGAAGTTTCTTGCCATTTTTTTAGTGTTGTTCGTATTTTCTTGGGTCGTTTTGTTTTGTCGTCGTCGTCTTTTGTCGATGGAGGGAAAACTGCTGGTCGATCCCAATTTTTTGGCTGGTAAATCCTCTTCTAAGTCTTTTTGTGATGATTTATATGGTAGCTCTTCTTCTTCAACTTTCTCAGACCTCAAAATCTCTTCTCATCGCGTGATGCCCTCATTATGGATTTTGGAAGATGAAATTTTGGCACTAGCGACGCCTTTTGAGTTCGCTTTGGTCGGCAATTTCCTTCTCATAGTTCTTCGCTTGAGGGACTTGAGGCAATTCGCAAATTTTTTTTCAACCTCAAGCTTAATGGTGAATTTTCGGTCACTATTCTAAACCCTAAGCATGTGTTGATCAAATTGGTGAATGATTTGGACTATTTTCGTGCGTTTTCTCATTGTTCCTATTTTGTAAGCAACTGCTTTTTTAAGTTGTCTCCTTCATTTGATGTTGAGATTGAATCCCCCATTCTTCCTATTTGGATCTCATTTCCCAACCTGAGACCCCATCTATTTTCTCCGATGATTCTTCATGGGTTGAGTTCCATGTTTGGCCGTCCCCTTAAAATTGATCATGCTAAATCATCTGATTCTAGGCCTTTGGTTGCTTGTTTCTTAGTTGAACTGAATGTTACTAAAACTTTTCCCGATAAGGTGTGGGTTGGTCCGGAGAATTTGGGCTGCATTCAATCGGTGGTTATGGAGGCATTTCCTGCTTATTGTTTTCATTGTAGGCAATCGAAATTTGAATGTCATATCCTTCATCCCCATTTGGCTAAAGCACCTGTTGTTGTGAATAAGGTGGATGAAATAATTTCTAAGTAACCTGTTGTTGATGCTAATGTTCATCGGTCTGTTTCTGTATTGGAACCTTTGGTTGTGCCTGTTGTGGGTGTTGCCGATGTTTATGCTGAGAATTCTGCGGCAACTGAGGATGTTTTTAACCCTCCTGCAAATGTTCTGGTAGGGGTTCCTGTTCTTGAGGATTGCTCCTGGTTGTGTCACCTAATGTTGTTGAGAATGGTTTTGTCTCTGGTGCTAAGCTGTTGGAGGTGTTGGTGGGCCAATGTGATGTTAATAAGGTGTTGTTCGTTGAATTTTCTGAGTTGGGTAGTCCATTTGAACTTCTCCTTTAACTGTGTTGGATTCAACTTTGAATGTGACTGAGCCTGTTCAATTCGTGCATGTGCCGGTCTCTCTAATTTCTAACGACGCATTAAAAGCGCACGTGTCTAATAAATTGCTGGATTCCCCTATTGATCATTCTGATTGTTTGGATGATTCCTCTAATAGTGGGGATGGGGTTGGGGGTATTTCGGATGATACGCTTGATGATTCTCATGAATTATACTATTTGCAGGTGGTTCATGCTGTTGAAAAAACTATATCCATTAGTGGTGGTAAGTGTCGGAGAAGGAAATCCAAAGATAATGCTTGTTCTTCTGGTTAGGTCATGCTTCTCGAGGCAAGTGTGGGCTTTGGTTTCCCTTTTTGGTTGTTTGGTTTTTCGTTTGGCTTTTACTGGTGTGGATTGTGCTGATTGGGGTGTTTTTTTTACCCAGACAATGATGTGGCGGGTTTCTGCTCTCATTCATGACGGCTTGGCTTGTTGTCAACTATTGACGGCTAGTGTGGGCTTCAGCTATGTGGCTTTGTGTTTATTCCTCCTCTGGATGGTCCTTGCCTACGTTTTGGGTGGTTGCAGTTGATCCACCTTTAATTGAGCCCGGCTGGTTTATTAATGTTCTTGTTGATGTATGTTGTATGTTCTTGGCTATTTTGGCCTTCATATGTTGTGTTGTTTAGTCTGTGGTTGGACTTGTTTGTATCTCCCATCTTCTATTGGAATAAATTCTCTTTTTATTAACAAAACAAAGTATGCAATAATTTAAAATAATTATAAAAAAATATAAAATAATTTCCCAGATCCCCAAACAGCCCTCCTACCATTTTCTCCTAGCCGGCCCCATTTCCTATTCAAATTGCCCTGGGCCCCATCCCAAGGAGCGGGCAATCAGCCTAGGCGGCTTTATTCTGCCTCAAACAGGCGGATTGTTCCGCCTCCAAAAGGCTAGAGCCGGTCCAGGAGGGACCGGTCTAACAGTTTCCTAGCAGTGGCTAGGATTTTTGGAAGAGCCGATCTACCTCTTGAATAGTGTAGATCATTTGTATTTTCCGTTATTAGTTGAAGCAGTAAACAATTAGCCCCTATATTTATGTTCTTGTATTTCTTCTCTCTATTTTGTTGTTTTTGCTTTCAAGACGTATTAGAAACCTTCTTTGGCCAACTACAACAATAGGGTTCAAATCAAGCATAGAGAACCCCTCCCTTCTCTACTACCATCACAACCAACTATGCATCCGTCTACTCCTCTATGTTGATGACATCCTCATTGCCGGCAACAACCCCATAACTACTTGCTACTTGACGTTATCTGGAATATGAACTCAATTTTAGTATGAAACAACTCGTCTTCTTCATTTTTTTTCCTTATTACTCAAGTCTACATAAACGTGAAGCTCTTTTTCTCATTCAAGAAAAGTATGCTACTGAACCTCCACAAAAATCAATTATGGAGTTCTCGAAACCTCTTCTCAGTTGCTCCCCCACCAAATCCTCTATTAACTTGACCTCTACCACACCCTTTGACAATCTCACTTGGTACCAATGTGTCACGGGATCGCTTCAATTTCTCACCATTACTCATTCAAATCTCTTTTTTTGTTGTGAACCAACTATGTGAGCACATGCATCATCCTTTCCAATGGTAGTTCCACTTGCTAAAAAGACTATTTGGATTTCTTCTTGGCACTCTACAATATATATACAAGTCCATCTAGGTGGCCTAAATCGAAAATCAACCACAACTTATTGCTTCTTTTTGGGAAATGCCCGAATCTCATGGAGTATCAAGAAACAAAACACCGTCGTTTGATCCTCCATAGATGTCGAAAGTCTTGCCTTGGCTATAGCCGCTACAATAATTCAATATTATTGTGGATTAGGCTGTCCCACTTCATTGTAACAACATTTTAGCAATGTCTTTAACTAAACAATCTTATATTCAATCCTCGCACCAAAAATATAAAGATGATCCGTTGAGACATTGTGTCAAATGAAATATCTATGCTAAATCCTAAACTCAAAAGATCAAATTGTCGGTATACTTACCAAACCCTTTCCTATTCCCCGGTTTTAGTCAGCACAAGCCCATTTGAAATCGCAGCTATGATGTTCACGGTCTCCTTAGAATAACTCGCTTTCACATTGGGCTCTTTTCATATATATATATATATATATATATATATATATATATATATATATATAACCTTCTCGGACAAATTCTTTAATCACCAGCTTTCTTTTCCAAGATCCCCATAATCTTCCTGTTCTTTTGTTTTTCACTCTTCTTGGATGTGAGACCGGCTGCTGCTGAAACAGTTACTTTCCTTGGATGCTGCGCCGCCTGCTTTTGCTCCGCCTATTTTCTCTCTCCATCATATAAAGCTCGCCTCGCTCTTTTCTCTTTTCCTTTTCCTTCCGTCTTCCTCTGGCCTTGTGCCTTCGAATGGCCAATGTGACACTCAAAATTGACTTCATATCTCCCCCGTATCCTATTTTGCCTTCACAATTTTGTGAATGTGTAGGTCTGAAGCTAGGATCATGTCAGCTTCAATCAAATAATCTCTCCGTAGTGTGTAGATTTTGATAGGAATGACAGTGCTCTCTCGTCTTCTTATGGTGAAATTATTAAGTGAGGTAGATTTATTTCGGACTCCAATAAAACGTGACATATGTCATTATACACAGTGTGTATAAATTTATACAATAGTATCATAATGTGTATATTCTGTATATAAATTTATATATAAATTTATACAATAGTATCATAATGTGTATATTCTGTATATAAATTTATATATAACGTGTATAGTTATACATATTTTGTACAAGAACACGTTATAATTTTATTGGAGTTCGGACATAACATAATTGGACTCCTTTAATGCACCACTAGAGATTTTTTAGTCTTTTGCGGTTTAACACAGAAGAGCTTGGCCTGTAGGTTGAGAGGTTAAATACCAACTAAAAGATTTTGAGTTTGAATCTTTGTATATACAATGTGTGTGTTAGTTTATCTTAATTGATCTAAATATAATAAAAAAAAGCTGAGCTGGACTATGTCGCTGATAATTTGCTAAGTTTACACACAAAAAAGCTATGATTAAAGTTATATCCTTAAATAAATTTACATTCATAACAATTTGTTTGGATTATTCTGAGTCACGTTAGCTCATAAATGACCACTTATATAGAATCTTAAAATCTTTGACAGTCTGTTCGGATTGTGTAGTTTACTCAAATGTTTATCTTGTGGGTTTTACAATTAATAAGTGTGTAATAGAGGTGTGACTTATGAATCCTTTGCAGATTATTGCCAATTGTACGTCCATATGTCTTGTCTCAGTTACCTACTTTATTTGTGACACTGAAAGTTTAATTCATCTAATATTTATTGTAAAGAAGTACATGTTTTTTTTTATTTTGGGAATGGAGAGGCATAAATTATAATAAATGTGACCTGATTTTTTTTGTACAGTTAGATTTTAGATTAATTAAGATAAATTCACTCATATTGTGTGTTAATTTGGGTTAATGGGTCGGATTCGGGTCGAACCTGACTTGATTCGACTGCAAACGAGTTGACACTAACCCAATCCAATTTTAAAAATGAAATTCATGGCTGGATTATAGTAATTACATGGTCAATTATGGGTGATTTTAGAGGATTTGCAGTATTCTGGATGAGAAAAAGGAGATGCAGAGACTTTTTTTTTTCATGTCAATTTAGGTTTTATTAAAGTGCAACTTTTTAACACTAGTAATGGCAATAAATGTTCCCAAATATTTCGCACATATATTTTTTTTGATAAAAAATAGGGTAGGAGAAACATAGGAGGGAGATGATATCTTTTTATTATTTATTTATTTTTTTCTTCTTTTTCTTAGATATTTCTCACGTATTCCTTCTTAATTATCACCTGTGCTTGTCATTGAAGAGTAATTATTGTGTCCGGACATTGAACTCATCCATAGATCAATAAAAATGCGCCACATCTCTAGGTGCTCGGTACTGTGCGGTATGCTCGGTACCCTGTTCGGACACAATAATTTTTAGTCACTGAATAGCATCTATGTAATGTATTTTTTTTTTTTTTTTTTGGGACATTTAGGCCATTTAAGGCAAACTCACACACACAACGCAAACACATGGACTTGAACCTTGGACCTCTTAGTTGGAAGCCTAAGCTCTCAACCAATAGACCAAGGGGAGTTATGTGTAATGTATTTTTCACATCCTCTATTCAAAGCTTTCCAACTTTTAATACAGACACAGTTAAGCTATTATGGTATATGTCGGACCTATTCCTATCTCATTTCCATTCAAATGATTGAATTTAACTGTAAAAATTAGCCCTTTTTTTTTTTTTTGGCCAACCCATTAATACCCACTCCCTATTTTCTTATTAGGGATTTCTCACAGTGCAATTCCAGCACCGTTTACAGTTTAGTTGTTTAGTGGGCTTAATAGCACTCTATCAATTTATGTTTTTTTTTTTTTTGGTGATGAGGAAGCACTGTTTTTGGGTCAGTGAAAACCCCGGTCGATCTAGCATGCAACCCACACCAATTTACACGGGCCAACACTTAAGGCTTTTACTGCTTGTCAAGGGATTCAAACCAGGGACCTGGGCTTTGCCCAGCTGGCTCTTCACCGCTCGGACAAGCAGAGGTGGGTATTATTTGTAATTTAACCATAACTTGTATTGTATACTAATTCAAATATAATTTTGAAAATCCAAATAGCTAATAAAGAAATGTTGTTATCGAGCTAAAATAAACTAAGGCTTCGTTTGGGATAGCTTTCTTGTTGCTTTCTGAAGCAATTTTTTTATTAAATTTTTTTTAATTAAAAAAAGTTATATTAGAATGTTGCTTTAAAAAGAAATAAAAAAACTGTCCTAAATGAAACCTAAGTTAAAGAACCGAGCTAGGCTCACTTACAATTCTACTTGTGCATATGTAGTTTTTTATAAATTTAAACGTTATTGTCAAAATTATTTTTAATTGTAGAAAAATAGGTTTTTCTATTCTAACAAATAAAATAAGTTAAAATAGAATCAATAACTCTTTTTCATAGTGAATAATAACATCAATATATAGTTAGATAATATATTTTCACATGTAAATCATGAGTAAAAAACATATATAGATAGCTCAGTCAAAATCAGCTTTGAAAGTCTTAGGGTTTGTTTGAGATGATTTTTTTTTTTTAAATAACTTTTTAATATAAAAAAATTTAATTTAAAAAAAAAATTATATAAAAAAACTGTTTTAAAAATCAATAAGAATATTGATATGAGCTATATTATCATACAAAGCTTCTCTTTATTATTATATCACATTAGTAGATCGATATAGGACTAAATTTTTTTGAAAAACGTTAGGAATATTTTTTTTTCTCATTTGAGAATTAAAACTTCTTACCAAGAAATTTTCAGGCTGTCTAATAGGAACAATTATTAGGTCAAGTGAGCAGACGTAGCTCTACGTTCGGACGCTAATAATATGTCGTCATGTGGTCTTACTCAATACCGCGAGGCCCAACGACTTGACCCGGGATTGCTATGTTCGCGTATTGCTTTAGGTATTGCTTGACAATAATGAGAAATATTGCTCTGTGAAGACCACTATCGAGAAAAACTCGATATTGCTTGGTATTACTTGATATTGCTCGGTATTTCTCGGTATTAGTCTTCACAGAATTATATTTCTCATTATTGCCGAACAAAATCGACCAATATCAAGCAAATACCAAGCAATATCTATCAACACAAGAACATAGCAATCCGTCTCGATTCCGGGTTGGGGTTGTCGAGCCGCGCGGTAAATAGTGAGAACATGTGACATTATTTTACTGGCGTTCGAACGTAGAGCTACGTTAGGTGACCGGACCAAATAAAAGTTCATCTAATAGTTAGTACTATTTTTAGATTTTAAATCCAAATGGGCCCCACTATCGGTGCTGCAATGTTAGCTCTACTAGGACGGGGCATTTAAGCTGCTCTATGTGCCCATCCTATACAGCTGAGGCAGTAAGTGTGGTTATTGTCACTCAATTATTCAATTTATTAGGACAGTCTTTTTAGAACAAAGAGATAAAATGATTGGGGATATTTATATAATTATTCTCTTAATCATAAGAGATTTTACAGCTCTAACAATTTATCTTATTTGATCATTATAGTTTTAATTAGGCATCTGAATTACTATACTCATAATCATATCATAAAAATAATTACTTTTTATTTTCTAAATTTTTGTTCTCTTGTGTTGAACAGAATACTAAAAAACTCATAAGTCTATATGAATTAATTTTAAATTTAAATGAAATATAAATACTGTTAATCTATAGTTTTTAATTTATATTATAATTTTGATATTATATGTTGCATGAAATCTGTTGCATTCAATGAATGAATCTATATTTGTTTATTTATTTAGATAGTCCAATAAGCATGGACAAAATATTTAACGCGTATGATGCAAATAAATGAGTTTAAGGCTTTGTTTCGAATAGGGGTGTCAATTTTTGACACGACCTAAAAAAATTCGGGTTCGGGTTGAACAAATCAACCCGTTTTACAAAATTGGGTCGGTTCGAGTTGACCCAGCAACCCGAAATTGACCCGAAAGTGACACGAAAACTCATATTTGACCTGAAAACCCGAGATTGACCCGATTTTGACCCGAAAATCGAATATTGACCCGATTTTTTACCAGAACATTAGCAATTTTAGGTCAATTCGGGTCATTCGTGTCGGGTCGTGTTCGGGTCCGGAAACCTGACATGTTTTTAAAAACGGGTCGGGTTCGGGTTGACCCGAATAGTGCCGGGTCAATTTCGGGTTCGACCCGAACCCGACCCGCTGACCCAAATTGACACCCCTAGTTTCGAACGATTTTTTATTATTTCTTAAAATTATATTTTAGTATAAAAAATTTTATTTTTTTGTTCTAGAAATTTATTTTAAGAAATAGTAATAAAACAGTCCCAAATAAAACCTGAGATAGATTGTCTAGTTCATTTAAATTCATGAATATGTTCTGTTTGTTCTTTAAGATGTATTTGGCCAAGACTTATTTTTAATAATTTATTTTATATTGTTATCTTATTATTCATATATTATATTAAGTATGACGAAAAAATTAAGAAATTATCTACTTATATAGTTTTTAAAACAATTATGAAAGAAATGTGATTAAATTTAATAAATAATTTTATAGAGAAACAATAAATAATAAATAGTTTGAATAACATAGTTGTAGTACACGCACGAGTTGTCAAAGAAAGAGGAAAGATATAATTTCATCAGCTTTATAACACTCTTTGAGCATATTTTAAATGGCTTTGATACTTCATTGAGCTTTAATTTATGAGAGGAGTGAATCATTAGTCTTCATAGTGCTTGTAGACAGCGAGCATCGTTGCTATTTATTATTTTTGTAAGCCTTATGTGGCTTTGGAACCCGCAGAACACAGACGTCGTACGGCTTAGATTAAAAAGGTAAGCCTTCCGCGACTACAACGAGGAGAAAATGTGTGTCAAGATAACTTTTAAATTTTCTTTAAGGAATTGGTTAGCTTTAAAGTTGGCACCAATTGCAATTACTCTTTATTTTGGGACCCTTGGTTATACGGTGAGCCACTGGGTAATAGTTTTTTCAACCCATCTGGGTTGGGTGGCTGTGTGAAGGAAGTTATTATGAATGGGAGTTGGAATCTTCCCAGGTCTTGGCCTAGTAATATTTGTTCCAGAATTTTGGGTATTCCGATTCAGGATATTGATAACTTGGTGTGGGTTGGCTCTTCTAAGCCTACTTCTAAGTTTTTCTCTACCCATTTCTATTCTCCCTTAGACAATTTGGATTGGTATAAGTATATTTGGCATAAAAAACACGCCATTCGTTTTGCTTGCTATGCCTGGATGGCGATTCTTGGGAAACTTAAGTGTGCTGATTCGTTGATTAAGAGAGGGCTTCCGGTTAGTCCTTTTTGCAATTTTTGTTCGGGTCATCCTGAAACACACTCGCACTTATTTTTTGGGTGTGACTTTACTTTTGGAGTTCTCACTAAGCTTCTGCCAGCTACGAATGCTTTCTACTTAAGACCAAACCTTTTTCAGGTGTATGATTTTATGTGGAACAATGCTAACTTAGCTGTTTTAGAGAAAAAGCTTGCTTCTCTTGTTATTTCAGCTATTGTTTATTTCCTTTGGAGAGATAGAAATCAGAGGAGATTTTCTGGCGTGAGAAAGAGCATGAATCAAGTATGCGATGATATTTGTGCTGCGGTTTGTGCCAAGGTTAAGAACTGGAACAATCATGACATTCTGGATGGAAAATTTGGTGAAATTCTGGCCTTTTTGGGATAACTGGAACTTGTTGTTTGTGTCCTCTGTCGAAGGTTATCTGGAGGTGATTTATGAAGTTTTGGTTTTTCTGCTGCTTCGGGATGTTGCGGACTAGGACTACTATTGGTTTTTTGTTTGGCAGCAGTCAATTTTTGTGTTAGAGACCATTTTTGGGTTATTTTTGGCGGCTTGGACGATGATGAGCTATGGACTACACCAAGCACCTCCTCGGATGGTCTACGGGCAACCAGGGCGTGCTTTTCTGACTGATCTCGATTTGATCATGGCTGGTGGGGACACTGTGAGGGTCCTTGGTTTTTCGGTGGTCTGTTTCCTTGTGGCAACCAGTGCTCCTGCAGCTGCTGCTGGGGTTTTTATCCAGTATTCGTATGATTGCTTTAAATGTTGTAATGGATAGGATCATTTGGTGTAGTCCTGTTTTCTGAGTCCTATTTTCTGCCTTTTATAATTTGTTACTTCCTTTTGTTTTTGGGGGTATACTGGTCTTACTTGTAATTGATAGAATTTTTGTTGTAATATTTGATTTTGGCTTTAATAGAAGGGCTTAAGCCCCAAATTTTCCAAAAAAAAAAAAAAAAATTAAATTTTAATTATTCGGTATCAAATGTACCGAGCAGTATCAAATGTACCGAGTGCTAGTGATGTGGCACTTTTTTTATTAGTCTTTGTATATGTTCGGTGTCCACACACAATAACCTCTCATATAACAGGGGCGGAATCAGCTTCAATTTTGAGAGGGTTCTGTAGATTGGCTAATTGGATTTATGCTTTGATAGCCCCCCCACAAACGAACGGATCTGGAGAGATCGTTAGTTTGCTTCGTAGAAGCTTGAATCTAGTGGTGGATAACGGCTTGGTGAGAAGATCGGCAATCTGATCGAATGTTTTAATAGGAAGAAGCCGGATATGGTTGTTGATGATGTTCTCGCGAAGGAACTGGTGATCGATCTCTATGTGTTTTGTTCTAGAGTGGAAAACGAGGTTATTAGCAAGAGCAATTGCGGAGGTGTTGTCGCAATAGAGATCGATGGGCTGATCGTGGGGAGCCTGAAAGTGAGTGAGCAGGTGCTTGAGCCAAATGGTGTCGGCCATGGCTGCTGCTAGGTTTCGTGATATGAGACACGGTGGTGGCTCTCGGTTTAGCAGGTGCGGTTAGCGGTAGAAGCATAGAAGCAGACAATGCGGGAGAAGTAGTTGGAGGTGGCTGATTCTGAAGTTTGAACGGCTTGGAAGTTTCAACAAACTTCATGTTTTTGGAGATGATGATTGTATTATTGTTGTTGTTCAAACAGCGGTAGCCTTTGTAATTGTCAGCGTAACCAAGAAACGTACAGGAGACAGAGTTCGGCTGTAATTTGTTGTGAGAGTGACTTGGCATGAGCGGGAAGCATTCGCAGCCAAACATGCGAAGGTGTGAGTAGTCTGGCTTGGTTTGAAACATGAATTGGACGGGGGCGACGTGATTTGTGGTTGGTGTGGGCATTCGATTGATTAAGTAAACTGCGGCGACCACTGCGTCCGGCTAATATGTAACGGGCATGGAGGCCGTGTGAAGCATTGTTCGCGAGGTTTCGATTATGTGACGGTGCTTGCGTTCCGCAAGACCGTTTTGCTCGGGGGTGTAGGGGCAGGATAGCTGGTGCTGAATACCTCTGTGCTTGTGAAAGTTGTCGAACTCGTGATTAACGTATTCCCGGCCACCGTCGGTGCGTATGGCTTGGACATTCCTGTTCGTTTGTCGTTAAATGAATGTAATAAAGTTAATGAAAATTTTCGAGACATCAGATTTAAATGTAAACGGAAAAATCCAGCTAAACCGAGAATAGTCGTCTATGATGAGCATGTAATAACGAAGCCCCTGAAGTGAGGGAGCCGGGGAAGGACCCCAAACATCGGAGTGAAGTAGAGCGAGAGGAGTACATGTATTGTGAACAGAAATAGGGAAAATGAGCTTGTGGATTTTACAAGAATTACAAGAACTACAGTTTGAAGACTGAAATTTAATATGTAATGACGGGTTATTGTGTGAGATCTTGGTAAGAATGCTTATGTGGGGATGACCCAATCTTTAATGCCAATTTGGTGGAGTTGTGCAGACGGCGGAGAGAGCTTGTGCAGCCGGTTCTTGATTCTTGATAGAGATCGGGTAGAGACCCGCCTTACACGGTCCTTGAAGTAGTGTTTTGTGCGTCCGCTGGTCCTTACAAGCAAAACTGTTATGATCGAATGTAATAGAGATATTATTGTCTCTGACGAGTTTAGAAATAGAGATTAGATTGTAAGAGATATACGGTATATGTAAGTGGTTAGATAAAGAAAACGTACGATCCGGGGTTGGAAGAATTCTGATGCCGGAATGAGCAATCGGAACAGTCCTTCCATCCCCGACAGTGATTTGATCAGAGCCTTGGTAGGATGAGGCGTGAATGAGGTTGTCCGATCCATAAGTCATGTGAGATGATGCGCCCGAGTCGAGATACCAGTCGGTGGAGGTCGTAACGGAGGAAGCAAGAAGAGCCTGACCGGAGTTGACTTGAGAAGTGGGCGTGATGTAGTTGGCATTGTGTCTATGCCAGGAGACGTCCGCCGAGTGGCCGTTTTTAGTGCAAATTTGGCAAGTCAGAGATGATTTAGGCGTTGTTCTTGATGGTTGAGTGGAGAAAGGTTGTGTTCGACCACGTCTGCGGCAACCTCTGCCTCGTGTAGTGTAGAGAGCAGTATTGTTGTCTGGTTGAGCAGAGAGACGTTGAGTGTCCACGCGCAGATGAAGTTCTTCCGTGATAAGCATTGCGTAGAAGTTGTCGAGAGTTAATGGAGATTGCAGGTGCCGGATGGAAGTCTTGAACGACTGGTAAGAGGAGGGCAGACCGTTCAAGATGTAAATGATGATGTCTTCGGTGTTTAAGGTAGAGCCAACAGGTGTGATCTGATCGACGATTTTCTTGATGTCCGTCAGGTACTCTTGCATAGAAAAATTCCGCATTGATATGTTGTGAAGCTCGTTTTTGAGCTGAATTACCTTGGACCTATTGGAAGATTGGAACCGAGTTTGCAATGCCGCCCAGATTTCATGGGTAGATTCCAGATGCATTACGAACGGGTGGAGATTGTTGAACAGAGAGCGGCGGCGAGATTTTGGTCGGTAATAAGCCATTTGGAGGAATGGGGATCAAGATCGGAGGAATCTTGATCGGCTGAGGAAGACGCAGAGATTGAGGGCGGATCAAGAAACTATGAGAAGCTATTGGCCTTGAACAGTTTGAAGATTTGATTTCGCCAGACCGGATAGTTGTCCGGAGAAAGATGGTGGGGAACCAGGGACTTGAGATTAGAGAGAATGAATTTGAGAGCAGGGTAAAGAAAGTTCTTATCAGCGAGTTCTTCGGTTGTGGCGGAGGGACGGGATGAAGCCGCCGGCGAGGCCTTGGTAGCCATGGATGGTCCGTGAGATCGACCGTCCTTTGATACCATGAAGAAACGCCAGATCCAGATAGGAGAGGAAAGAAAGAAGTGATACAGTAAAAACAGATAACGTCTTATTGCCTGAATGCTTTCATTAGTACAGATGAAAATATATAATGTTTTACATAGCAGACTTTACACGTGGCCGACTAGTATTGGTCAGCTGTTTAAACTAGATTGGCTAATTGGATTTATGTTCTGATAGGTTCAAGTACAGTGCAAAAATAATTAAATATTAAAAATAATTTATTAAGAAAGTTATTTAAAAAAAATTAAACAAGAAGAATAAAGAAAAAAAATATTAATTAAATTGTCATGAAAAATATAAAAGAAATATTAGAACTAAATGTAAAAAAATAAAAAGATATTTTAGGACAAATTAGGACAAAAGAGTTTTTAAGGGGGTAAAAATAATTTTTTAGGAGGCGCAAAAAAATAAATAGATATTTTCACACAAAGTAAATAATAATTTGGCATTTGGAGAAAAAAAATGCAATAATCAAATTTCGTTAAAAAAACATTAATTTTTTCTCTTTCTTTTAAAATACCCTTTTCGAAGAAAAAGTAATTAATTAGGCATCTGAGTATTTAATTTCAAAAAAATTAATTAATTAAAGATTAGTTGAAATTTCTAATGATTTATTAATAATTAAATTTAAACTTAAAATATCTCTCTCTGATCTGATGGTTTCCAAAAAAAAAGAAAATGATTTTAGATAATAGTTATATTATTAGTATAGAAAATCATTACGTAACATTTTTTTTATTTGATTATTAAATATATTACATAAAAATATTAACAAATAATTTTATTTATAATTTTTTTTTTTTTGTTAAAATATATTTTTAAATTTTTTAACTTAATTTATATATACGTATGAAGGGGATTACAATATATATATATATATATATATATATATATATATATATATATATATATATATATATATATATATAAGATTTAAAATATATTTTATTTTTCAAATAAGTACAAAAAAGCAATAGTTGAGTGGTTGTAAAACTTTGTCTTATTGGTGGCAATTTGAATTCAAATACACTCATAAATAATAATTTATATAATCATAATTGATATGCTCGTTATTTTCAAAAGAAAATAAAATAACTTGTGTTCAATGTTGATACCCGGCCAAAAATCATTTTGGTCGGGTTTGAATGTAGATGTAAAATTGATTTTAGTGTTTTTTAAATTAAAATTCATGATCATCCAAATTCTGATTTCAAAAAGTTTTATAGCCAAATTGAACGTTTTGAGAAGACAAACTCAATGACAACAAATACAATTCAATTCGAGCCTAAATCAAAGGACCAAAACACACTTGGAAGCTTTAAAGAATTAATTAGATGACTAAATGATATTTAAATATGATAAGCTTATAGTCGAATCGAGCGGCTCAACAAGAAAAATCCAAGGAGCCCAAGATAGCCAAATTTTGATATCATTAAGACACTTAATGCCTCATAAACACTATAAGATCAGGGGAATCAATATGGACCATCCGTGTCCAGAGACCAATAAAAACGCACCATATCACTGGGCGCTCTATACCGCGATCGGTATCAACCGCGGTACCACTCGGTACGTTGTTCTGACAGAATAATTTTAAATTAGCTCGAGAGAGTGTATGCGTTAAAAAGTGCAAGGTGAACCGGATCGAATGATAAGGTTGCAGGCGAGTTTGGTTGACGGAAGAAAACTTCTTTCCCATCTTGCCCATGCTCCAAACCCTGATATATACATATTGTTGGAATTTTTTATATCAAAATATAAAATGCGGAAATAAAAACAGGATTTTTAGAAAATTAAATTAAGACATTCTCAATATTAATTTTCTTAATAAATAACTTTATAATATGAAATGAAAAAAACTTTACCGAATTATTGATTGAGATTTGAGATCTTCTTCGTCGAAATGTTGATTGAGACCGTAAGCCTTCTTCTTCTAATCACCCCACAAAATATATTTTAGTGGCACAATCAATCAATTATTGATGAACACTTTTTCTTTTGAATCTAATTTGTGTTCTAAACACAATTTAATCCTTCAAAAGAAAAGACAATGAGAGTAACATTCTTTTCATACATATTCTTCCATCTCCATGAAGGAATTATGTATCATCATCAATCAATTTCATGTAGAACTTAATTCTTATTTATAAGAAAAGTTCACATCTTTTCATAAGCACCTCTTAGTATTCATTAAATATTTTTAATTAATATTAAAATGATAATTATCATGACACATCATCAATCTTATCTTTAATATTTTTAATATTAAAAGATATTTGATGATAATTATCATGACACATCATGACTTATCATCAATCTTATCTTTATCTTTTAATATTAAGAAAATATTAATGATGAGTCATCATTATCTTCATGAAATATAAAATTAAAAGGTGATTATAAATATGTTACTAATGTGATCATAATTAACATTTATATTATGTCACAATCTTAGTGTTCAATATATAATAGAGCTTAGGTGATGAAGAAGGGACCTATGGACCTATAATTCAAGCTCCAATAAATTTGATTATTAATTTAACTCTTAAATTAATAAATCAAAATTATTAATTTCAATATTATTCCACTATAAATATGAAATTGCACTCTTGAAATTATAGTATAATTTACTCAATTAAAAAATTGAATCGTCCATTGATTTAATCATTACATATAAAATAATCCTCCATAAAAAGTTCATAATTAGAGCTAGGTAATTCTGTCACCTCACTAATTATATCTTAATCCTTGAATTCCAATTAATTCTCTAATGAACAATAAACTTTATGACCTAGTCACAAAATTTGAGCGCTTAATTGTTCAAGTTCTGAATTAATTATTCAAGGGAACTAATTTTCTAACTTTCAAAATTGAAAGAATGGATTCCATATCTGTATATTAACATTCCCAGCCATTTGTTTCATTGTGTTTTTGAAATACAAGGATTGAGTTTATTTCTTCCAAACTATTTCCGAGTAAATAAAAAAACTAAATGTCACAAATAGGAGTTTATTAATAACTCAGGATTAATATTGTTTTATATATGATCATCTTTATGATTAATTTTAAATTCTCTATAATTAAAACAGAATTTATTAGAGAATTCAAAATTTATCTGGTCCAGTTCTATATAATCATATTATATAAAGTACCTCCATCCTTAATATCTCCATATCGAATAATCCGGATAAGATTATTCCATTCTTAATGTTGATGAACCGTACTAATAATATTTAATCATAGATTCCAACTATAATTAATAATTATGAACTTGTTTTGATTATTATCCATAATTCAATCCTCTTGTATATAATTATATACTGAATTATGGTTGTATAAATAATCATGGAACAAAAATATTATATCAAATGATAATATCGAAACATGCTAAACTTGTCTTTAAATATTTATTTCCATAGAAAATATATTACAATAATATTTTTTTAGGGCACAACCCTAACAAACTCCCACTTGCCCTAAAGCAAATGAGACATCTTTCTCAATCCCATTTCTTGTACATGTTTTTGAAAAATTCTTTCAGGCAGTGTCTTGGTAAAAGGATCAGCAATATTCTCTTGTGATGTTATCTTCTGTACTGACACTTTACCCTCTTTCACAATCTCTCTTATCAAATGATATTTTCTATCTATATGCTTTGCCCTTTTATGATTTCTGGCTTCTTTTGTATTTGATATAGCTGCACTATTATCACAAAATAGTGTTAGAGGTTTTTCTAAATTTGGAACAACTTCCAATTCTATTAGAAAATTACGGAGCCAAACTGCTTCTTTAGCCGCTTCTGCAGCAGCCACATATTCAGCTTCCATAGTTGAGTCAGAAATACATGATTGTTTTATACTTCTCCAAACTATGGCTCCACCTCCTAAAATAAATATTGAGCCAGATGTGGATTTACTTTCATCTCTATCTGATTGAAAGTCAGCATCAGTGTATCCTATAGGGATCAAATCACTTCCAGAATACACAAGCATATATTCTTTAGTTCTTCTAAGATATTTAAGTATATGCTTAACTGCCACCCAATGAAACCTTCCTGGGTTAGATTGATATCTACTGACTATGCCTACAGCATAACAAATGTCAGGTCTTGTACACAACATTGCATACATGAGACTACCAACTGCTGATGCATAAGGCACTTGTAGCATATCATCTTTTTCTTGTTGTGTTTGAGGACATTGCTTTTTAGAAAGATAAACTCCATGACGTGAAGGCATATTTCCTTTCTTGGAGTTTTGCATCCCAAATCTTGTAAGAATCTTCTCAATATAGGATGCTTGAGAAAGTGTTAATATTTTATTTTTGCGATCTCTTATTAGTTTTATCCCAAGTATAAAACTTGCCTCTCCCAAATCTTTCATTTGGAATTGTTTGGCCAGCCATTTCTTTACGTCAGATAATAATTCAGTATTATTCCCAATAAGTAGAATATCATCTACGTAAAGAATTAAGAACACAACTATTTGATTTTTAAAGTACTTGTAAACACAAGGTTCATTTAAGCTTTGATCAAATCCATAAGATTTAATTGCTTCATCAAATCTTATATTCCATGACCTTGAAGCTTGCTTAAGTCCATATATAGATCTTTGTAGTTTGCAAACTTTTTGCTCTTGACCTTCTATTATGAAACCCTCTGGCTGTTTCATATAAATTCTTTCTTCAAGATAGCCATTCAAAAAAGCCGTCTTGACATCCATTTGCCAAATTTCATAGTCATAATATGCAGCAATGGATAAAATTATACGTATAGATTTAAGCATAGCAACAGGAGAGAAAGTTTCATCAAAATCAATACCCTCCTTTTGGTTGTATCCTTTTGCCACTAGCCTTGCTTTATAAGTCTCAACTTTTCCATTAGCACTTCTTTTTCTCTTATATATCCATTTACATCCTATAGGTCTTACCTCGCTAGGAAGATCCACAAGTTCCCAAACAGAATTGAAATACATCGAATCTATTTCAAGTTTCATGGCGTCTAACCATTTTTCTTTGTCAGGATCCTCTAATGCTTGTTTATATGTTAATGGATCATCATTGTCATCATCAGATGCGACAATATATGCTTCTCCATTAATGTTATATCGAGAGGGTAATCTAATAACTCTCCCACTACGACGAGGCAATAAAGGTTCTTGATTTAGAGTGGTGGTTTCCTTTTGTTGACTTTCAACAATAATGTCCATATCTTTTGTGATTGGTTCATTTAGCAATTATTTGAGCAACACTTTACTCCGAGGTTTGAAATCTTTCATATATTCATGTTCAAGAAAAGTGGCATTTGTCGATACAAATACTTTCTTTTCTTGAGGACTATAAAACAAACCTCCTCTTGTACCTTTTGGATATCCGACAAAAATGCATACTTCTGAACGTGATTCCAACTTATTAGTTTTTGTCTTTAATACATGTGCCGGACATCCCCATATACGGATGTGTCGTAAACTAGGTTTACTCCCACTCCATAATTCTAAAGGTGTCTTATGTACTGATTTTGAAGGTACAATATTCAAAATATACATAGCAGTTTGTATTGCATATCCCCAAAATGAATTTGGTAAGGACGAGTAACTTAACATAGTTCTAACCATATCAAGCAATGTTCGATTTCTTCTTTCAGCAACACCATTTTGTTGTGGAGTTGCAGGTGCAGTGAGTTGAGATACAATTCCATTCTCAATTAAATAATTTCTGAATTCTGTATCTAAGTACTCACCACCACGATCTGATCGAAGTATTTTTAATGACTTGCTTAATTGATTTTCAACTTCAGCACGAAATTCTTTAAACTTTTGAAAAGTTTCAGATTTCCTTGTCATTAAATAAACATAACCATATCTTGAATAGTCATCAATAAAAATGACAAAATATTCATAACCACCTCTTGCTTGTATATTAAATGGTCCACAAACATCTGAATGTACAAGTTCAAGGGTTTCTTTTGCTCTTTCACTTTTTCCATAAAAAGTTCTCTTAGTCATTTTTCCTTCTAAACAAGATTCACAGACTGGTAGAGTTCCGACTGTCAGTTCTCTTAAAGGACCATCCTTTACTAGTCTTTCAATCCTATTTAAGTTTATATGACCAAGTCTAAGATGCCATAGATATGTGTTATCTTCATATGAAATCTTTTGCCCTTTTTGTTTAGGTTTTTCAACTTTGAACATTTCAGTATTAAGCAGTGTATTTCTAGTGGGTTTCAACATAAAGAGTCCATTTTCCATTATTGTAGAACAAATATTCAAACCATTCTTAGAAATAACAATCTCATTATTATAAAAAGAGAGTCCAAAACATTGTTCAAACAACTTTGAAATAGACACAATATTTCTAGAAAACCCTGGAATAAAATAAACATTAGTCAACACTAGATATTTATTTTCAAATTCAAGCCTAACGACTCCCACTGCTTGAGCTGATATAGTACTTCCTGTCCCTACTCTCATAACATGTTCTCCACTAGCAAGTCTCCTCCAAGAACTAAGTATCTGCAATGAAGAACATACATGATCAGTTGCACCTGAATCAACTATCCAGGATGATAAATCATTTTCAACTAAACATGTTTCAAGAACTAGTAAATCAAATTTACCTTGCTTTTCTTTCTTCTTCTCTTTTAGCTCCGCAAGATACTTATTGCAGTTTCGCTTCCAATGCCCTTCGATCCCACAATGAAAACATTTTCCTTTGGGTTCCTTTTTAGAGCTTTTGTTCTTTTTATTGCTTTTATTCTTGCTGCTTTTGCTTCCTTTTATGAATTTTATGTTTTTATCTTTCTTCTTTCTCTTATTGTTCTTATAAGCAGAAGAAGGATAAACTTCAGCAACATTTGATTCTGGCTCTTTTTCTTTTGAAATTGATTCAAAAGTTTGAAGCTCATTTAGCAATTCAGTAAGATTATACTTTAGACGATTCATAAAGTAATTGCTCTTGAATTGCAGAAATCGCGAGGATAAAGTTTCTAAAATCATCCCCACTTGAGTTCCCTCATCAATGATTGCTCCATTAATCTCAGCTTCATGAATATAATTTATCATTTTGAGAACATGTTCTCGAACTGAGACATTTGCTTTCATTTTAGAATTCATAACTGCTTTGATAGCTTCATGACGAGCTTGTTCAGAAGGTTGCCCAAACATGGATTGGAGAGATTCCATAATCTCATATGCAGTTATCATATTTTCATGTTGCGATCTTAGCACGTCAGACATGCTAGCAAGGAGATAACACCTTGCTTTGTTATTTGAGTCAATCCATTTTTCATAGGCATCTCGTACAGTACGAGAAGCATTAGCAGCAGGAAGTGGAGGACATTCCTCATTCAAAACAAACTTATGATTTTCACAAATCAGTACAAGGTTCATATTGCTTTTCCATTTCACAAAATTTTCTCCAGTTAACTTTTCATTTGATAAGATTGTGAGAATGGGATTCGTCATGATAACTGAAATAAATAAATAAACATATTTTAAAAATTAGCATGACATATCATTTAAAATTTGGCATATATCAGCATAATCATATACATATATGATCTATGCCTTTAAACAAATAAAAAAAAATTGTTAATGCCACGATTATACTAATTTTATCAATAATATGCTGCCGTGGGGTCAGTCATATTATTATAAAATTAAATTGATACATTATCATTTAATAAATAAAATCATAAATATCTCATATTTATCTTTACCTATTAATAACCGTTTATTTGGTCAAGATATAATTAACACATTTAATATATATCTTTATGAGTGTGACCCATTATTATAATTTTCTAAAATTTAAGATAAAATTGCCGCCGTAGGGTAGGTCAATTTTAAAATATATCTTAGAAAATTTATATAAAAGAAATCAACCTTGTTATTGAATTAAATGGACACCTTCCGTAGGGGAACGAAATCTATGCGTTGCTAGGCGCCACTTAAAACTCACGGTGTTGAATTAATAATGGAGACCAAAGGTTTTATTTCCATAAAACCCGCTCCCACTCATTATTTATTTTATCTTATAAAATACAAAAAAAAAATTATAATTAAATCATAAAATTTTCAAGAACAATATTACTAAAGTAAATTCAAAATCTACTTCAGATTTTCTTGACTAAAAAAAATACATAAACACTTTTAAAATATCTTTTGCATAAAAAAAATCTCATAAGAAATACTTTATTTTATAAAAAGATATTATAGAAATTAAATAATTATTAAAATTATAACATTAAATCATTTTTCATCTTATGAATAAAATGATTATAAAGTTGGCTTAATTTTATCATATAAAATAAGAATTTTAATAAACCAGAAAGATTTATTCAGTAATAAACCTGGCTCTGATACCAATTGTTGGAATTTTTTATATCAAAATATAAAATGCGGAAATAAAAACAGGATTTTTAGAAAATTAAATTAAGACATTCTCAATATTAATTTTCTTAATAAATAACTTTATAATATGAAATGAAAAAAACTTTACCGAATTATTGATTGAGATTTGAGATCTTCTTCGTCGAAATGTTGATTGAGACCGTAAGCCTTCTTCTTCTAATCACCCCACAAAATATATTTTAGTGAGTGGGCACAATCAATCAATTATTGATGAACACTTTTTCTTTTGAATCTAATTTGTGTTCTAAACACAATTTAATCCTTAAAAAAAAAAGACAATGAGAGTAACATTCTTTTCATACATATTCTTCCATCTCCATGAAGGAATTATGTATCATCATCAATCAATTTCATGTAGAACTTAATTCTTATTTATAAGAAAAGTTCACATCTTTTCATAAGCACCTCTTAGTATTCATGAAATATTTTTAATTAATATTAAAATGATAATTATCATGACACATCATCAATCTTATCTTTAATATTTTTAATATTAAAAGATATTTGATGATAATTATCATGACACATCATGACTTATCATCAATCTTATCTTTATCTTTTAATATTAAGAAAATATTAATGATGAGTCATCATTATCTTCATGAAATATAAAATTAAAAGGTGATTATAAATATGTTACTAATGTGATCATAATTAACATTTATATTATGTCACAATCTTAGTGTTCAATATATAATAGAGCTTAGGTGATGAAGAAGGGACCTATGGACCTATAATTCAAGCTCCAATAAATTTGATTATTAATTTAACTCTTAAATTAATAAATCAAAATTATTAATTTCAATATTATTCCACTATAAATATGAAATTGCACTCTTGAAATTATAGTATAATTTACTCAATTAAAAAATTGAATCGTCCATTGATTTAATCATTACATATAAAATAATCCTCCATAAAAAGTTCATAATTAGAGCTAGGTAATTCTGTCACCTCACTAATTACATCTTAATCCTTGAATTCCAATTAATTTTCTAATGAACAATAAACTTTATGACCTAGTCACAAAATTTGAGCGCTCAATTGTTCAAGTTCTGAATTAATTATTCAAGGGAACTAATTTTCTAACTTTCAAAATTGAAAGAATGGATTCCATATCTGTATATTAATATTCCCAGCCATTTGTTTCATTGTGTTTTTGAAATACAAGGATTGAGTTTATTTCTTCCAAACTATTTCCGAGTAAATCAAAAAACTAAATGTCACAAATAGGAGTTTATTAATAACTCGGGATTAAGATTGTTTTATATATGATCATCTTTATGATTAATTTTAAATTCTCTATAATTAAAACAGAATTTATTAGAGAATTCAAAATTTATCTGGTCCAGTTCTATATAATCATATTATATAAAGTACCTCCATCCTTAATATCTCCATATCGAATAATCCGGATAAGATTATTCCATTCTTAATGTTGATGAACCGTACTAATAATATTTAATCATAGATTCCAACTATAATTAATAATTATGAACTTGTTTTGATTATTATCCATAATTCAATCCTCTTGTATATAATTATATACTGAATTATGGTTGTATAAATAATCATGGAACAAAAATATTATATCAAATGATAATATCGAAACATGCTAAACTTGTCTTTAAATATTTATTTCCATAGAAAATATATTACAATAATATTTCTTTAGGGCACAACCCTAACACATATATCACTAATTCTTCAATTTGATGGATATATAAAAATTTAAAAAATCATTTTTTTTCTTAATTCATTATAATTTTGTTATTTTTAAATACAAAACATTTTGAAAATGAAAATTGATAACCTAAGTGAATCCTTCAAATAAAAGTATTTATATAAGGCTTTCATAATTAAATAAGATTTAGGTTTTGTTTGAAAAAGTTTACTCAGTGCTTTGTAAAACTGTAGTATAGAAACTAGCTTTTTAAGGATATAGAAAATAATTATAAAATTGTCCCTAACAAAATCTTAAAATTACACCAAAAAATAATGACCTAAAAAATAACTTGAATAGTAAGTGCTCACAGCACCAATGACCAAAAGTTGATAGCTTGCATGATTTTATATGTCCCCACAAGAAGGAGCTCCCCATTACACAGAAATGAATGCTGATGTTTAGTTTTTCCTACTTCAACTGTGATCATTCATTTCCTTCGACAAATCTTTATTGCTTGTCGCCATCTACTTATATTCCATTTCTGATAAGATGCCCATCTTCCCTTCAACACATCATCATCCAGCCGTCCATTTTCTTCTCTTTCTTCGAATCAACGGTGTGGAGCTTATACAAGTGATTAATGAAATGATTTCTTGTAAGACTTTTCTTTGATTTTGGTGAGAATATATATTGAAGGTGACAGAGGATATGAGATTTGCTTATGTGGGAAGTCTTATCACTATTTGTCTTGGTGGATCCATTATGGTAAGTGCCAAATAGAATTTCTTTTTTAGTGGGATATTATAAAAATTTGAAATAAATATTATAATTTCTAATTTTGAAATAAAGAGGAGCAAAAGGGAGGATTGGTTGAGTAAGGCTTAGATTGAGATTTTTTTTTTTTTACTATTTTATTTTTTAATTAGATGGCAATCTTAATTTCTATTGGTCATTATTTTTTCACTGCTTATACAAAAATTTTGTAATGAGAAGCTATTTTCTGTCATCACTTGCATGATACCTCAAATTCATACGATGATTTCATTCCAAATTCTATCTCTGTCAACATGACCTCTGAAGTTTTAGGCTTAGTTTGGGACGACTTTCTTATTGCTTCTTAAAGCAGTTTTGCAGTACAAAAATTAAAATTTTTTAAACTGAAAATCTACGTTAAGAAGCCATAAAAAATCTTCTTAAATCAGCTTTTTGGTTGCTTCTTAAAGCAATTTTTTAGTACAAAAAAGAAAATTTTTTGTACCAAAAATTTACTTCGAGAATCAATAAGAAAGCTGTCCCGCATTGACTCGTCCTCAATACTAATCTTATTCATACGATTCCTTCATTGTCGTCAATTTTATCCCGTTCTCATTGCACACACAGGTAATATAATCTGAATGAATTTTACGTAAATTTAGCATTTTTTTAATGTATTTCAATTTAGCCTAACTCAATTAAAAAAATATATATTTTTATTTCTTGTTTGGTCTACTCGACCAGACTTGAACAAAACCTGAATGCTGCTTAAATCTCCGGCCAATTATTGGCTTTGGTCACATTGAGGCAAACAACTAATCTTCGAAATCTTTAATGTTAAAAAAAATTACGATACTAATTATAATTAAATAATACTATATAATAAAATAATTAAAAATTTACATGCATACCACATCTTTTTAAAAATTTACATAATATTTAGTGTGTTAATTGCATTTAAATATATGCATGAAAATAAAATTTATTTAAAATAATTATATCGTTTAAAGATTTAATTATTAAATAAATAAATTTTTAATTTTAAATTTGTTAATACATAGAAATTATATGATATATATGAACTTACAGTAATCTAATCACTATCAACCTCAAGGCAAATCTTATATTCTTACATTTATCAATTACAATGAATTACAATAGCAGCAAATATGTAATTATATCAAATCATAGGGGTTTTTTGTTAACTCTAATTTTAGAGAGAGAAATTGCGAACTGAAGAGAGTGACAGGCTTCAGAAGGTTATCAATCCTACCAGGCAAAGATAAAACAGAGCACGCTCGCTCTGAAACTCCTTGTCTCTTGCTCTTCCCTCCTATACCTTCGCCATCAAAATGAACGACGATAGTGGTCCGCCGCGGTCCACCGGTCTCCGGCCACCGGAGTTACCTCTCGATCCAATGGAATTCCTTGCTCGCTCTTGGAGCGTCTCTGCTCTTGAAGTATCACGAGCGGTTTCTCCTGCAGCTCCGCCGCCGCCGGCGGCTTCCGGCGGAATCATAATGGAGGAAGCTATTGCTGAACATGAAGAGGAGGTGGCACCGATTTCGGCAGCCGTCGCCGGAAGCCCGTTCTCCTTCGCCTCATCTGCCACTTCGCAGCTTGTTTTAGAGCGAATAATGTCTCAGTCAGTAAGTGATTTAAACGCTCAAACAGGGGAAGTTTAATTCTTCTTCTTTTTCTTCTTTTATTTTGTTCTCGCGAGGTTTTTTTCGCTTACAGCTGTAGTAAGACTGTAGCTTTCTTGCTTCTGTGGATCCTTTTCGAGTGATTATTTTGCTTGGGGAGTGCTCTGTTAGTTTCTTCTTGATTTATTTTAATTTTTATTTCTTGACTTAGCATAACATTTCAAATAATGCTAGCTATAATTGAAAAAAAATCATTTAGCCGTTGAAGTGAACGTTAGATTGATTGGAATAGAGAATCAGGTCTTTGAAAATTAAGATTTATTTGCTATCTCAACTATTAGATATTCATTTGCACCGTACAATAAGTAAATGCAAATTATATTCGCATAATGATAGTTTTTCTTTGAAGATTTGGGTCTCTTCTCTCGAATTGCTGTCTTCTAAGACTATATTGATTACTTAAATATTCTTCTGATACACTTCTCTCTCGCAGCAAGAAGTCTCACCTTTGACCTCCGGTCGTCTCTCCCACAGCAGCGGCCCACTCAATGGCGGCCAGAGCGGTGGCTCACTCTCCGACAGCCCGCCGGTCTCCCCTTCCGATCATGATGACGTCAAGGTCTTACATCTCTCTCTCTCTCTCTCTCTCTCTCTCTCTCTCTCTCTCTCTTAGCTATTCAGCAGAGCAATGGTTGCCTCTTCTCTGAAAAAGTAAAGGAGTCGTTTTTGGAAGCCGAAGCATGGAAGACAAAGCGACCAACTTGTCAGCCTTCGCCGTAGCTTTTGCCCCACCAACCTCACACCTCTGCAAATCAAAGAGAGCGAGAGGGAGTGATCCTTTCTCTTTTTTCAATAAAATAGCTGACGCATCTGTCACAACATGCCATTTTCGTTCCGGAAGCTTTAATCTTTAGGCCAAGAATTCCCCAGCTAACATTCTCCTGCAAACATCATCCCAGAATACCCCTACTCAAGTTTGCATAGCCCAGGCTTAAGAGTAGAGTAAAGAAGCTTCACTGTTCTCAGACAAGAAAAGAAAAAAAATTTCCTTCAAGGACAGAATTTTCATGAATAGATTTGCTGAGAAGCAAGAAATCTCACAGATGTAAAATTTTCTCACATACTTAAGAAAACTTTCCATAAAAAATTACAATACAAAATACGATTAAACTTGATTTTATTTAGATGAATCAGGACTGTGTTAGTAATTGCTTTGATTATTTTCCTCTTTTGACCGTTGGGCTTTCGGCGCGTGCATTATTTGCTTCTATTTTTGGTTTTTCCTACTGAGATTCCGAAATTGGCCCCTCACTGTTATAAAAAATAAACAAAGCTGCTATCTGAAATTAATAAAGACAAAACAAATGGTGAGATTTGTGGACATTTTGGTCTATCTAGCTGGTAGCTGGTTTTATTTTTGTCATTAAAATTTATCTGCATGTTTGGTTATTTTGTCCTCTTCCTCTGCTTCTTCTTTTTCTTTGCATCTCTGGAAGCAGCTTTGATTCTTTAGCCTGTCCTCTGCAACAGGACTTACAAATTCTATTCCAGGAATGACCCCACTCTTTCTCTTCATGAGGCTGTTTTCGTAAAATCTGGAAAACGTCTCTCTCCTCTTTGGCCACTCTCTCTTTGTGAACACGTTTCTCTGTGTACCTCTGTCCCCATCTGAAATTATATTAAATTTTCTTTAGTGATAATAATTTTTATGTCAAATAAATCTATTGATAACGCTTTGGCAGTTTGGCTGTCAAGCAAAATAAAAAATTGCATGATAAAATCGTATTAGTCTTTCCAATTTTTAACTCTGACAACTTTGACATAGAAATAATATAAAATGAATTTGTTAATTTAAGCAGTAAAAAATTTATAAACAATTGCACAATGCTCATATAAAAATGTCTGATTTTTAAGAGTGAGATTATGCTGATTGATCATGCAAGGAAAAATTAAGAATTTGTATGAGCTTCGTAAATTAATGGAGGTTACTGTTTATTCATCGGACCTTGCTTATTCCCCTCGCAGTATGTTCGAGCAATCAGCGCGGCGGCGAAGCCGCCGCAGCTACGTCCGGCCGCCGCTGGCGGCCGAACGGTCGGAAGATGGCTGAAGGATCGGCGGGAGAAGAAGAAAGAAGAGGCTCGCGCGCACAACGCGCAACTGCACGCAGCGATCTCGGTAGCTGGAGTTGCGGCGGCGGTGGCCGCGGTGGCGACGGAAGCGGCTTTAGTAGCGTCTGAACGGCACGTGCGCGCGGCTCGCACGGACATGGCCGTTGCATCAGCTGCGACCCTCGTGGCTTCCCAATGCGTCGACGCGGCCGAAGCCATGGGCGCCGAACGTGACCACCTTGCGGCCGTCATTAGCTCTGCCGTCAACGTCCGCACTCCTGGCGATATTGTCACATTGACGGCAGCCGCCGCCACGGGTAAATCCAGTGATAAAAGTGTAATTTTTACATCAAAATCTTCCTGAAAATTTTTTTACTGGTTTAAAGCTTTGAGAGCTGCGGCGACGCTGAGGGCGAGGGCGCTAAGGGAAGCTTGGAACATAGCGGCAGTGATTCCGGTGGAGAAGGGAGGCGTTTGTTCTCAGTTTGATCAGAACTGCCGAGTTCAGAAACAGCAGAAGAGTCCCACGACTGCTCTTGTAAGTGGTAATTCTGGTTTGAGCGATGAGATTCAGCCTCAAGAGGATTTCCTGGGCATGTATAGCCTGGAGTTTCTCGCTCGCGGAGCTGAGCTACTTAAACGTACCAGGAAAGGTAAATTCTTTACAGCTGCAGCTGAATTAGTCCTACGTGTTTGTTTCAATTCTCCCTTTTTTTGCTATTTTTTTCAGGTTCTCTTCACTGGAAGATCGTCTCTGTTTATGTGAATAAGATGAGCCAGGTTTCCTTCATATTGCAAGTTTTGTTAAGCAGAAAATTTTCGCTTGAGCTAATTTTGTTGCTTTTCGGCTTCTGATTCTGCAATTAGGTGATGCTGAAGATGAAGAGCAAGCACATTGCTGGGACAATTACAAAGAAGAAAAAGAGTAAACCTTCCAAATTTAAAAATTGCTTATTTACAAAGGGGAAACATAATTTTATGTTGAGATTCACTAGAAGTGAAATAAAAATTTAGTTTTTAATCAACTACCTGCTGCTCCTTTTCTTTTGCTTAAATCTTTTGGTCAATAGTTGTCTTTTTGGCTTAACTTGAACATTACGTCTTTTATGGTCTGCTTGCTTAAAGCTAAATTGGGCATAATTTTGTCCTTTGAATTTTAGAGCTTCAGCAACCGCATATCATACTCTTGGCATATTCGTTCTCAAAAAATTACTCATTACAATTTTCTTAAGCAAGATAAGTATATTAAACAATCTGTAAAGCAAAGAAGTGAAAAAGGATAATCTTATGCTTCATTTGGGACTTACTGCTTCATAAAACAGCTTTCTAGTAAAAAATTAAAAAAATTATACTAAAAAGCTGTTTTAAAAAGCAAAAGTGTGAAATAAACAGAAAAGAAAATTGGAAGAAGAAGAAGAGAAAAAAATGGTAGAAGTAGAAAACACACAAACTTTTTCTTCTATTAATTTATCTCATGCACACATTACAACTCTTTTATCTAAATTAGACATCACTTCACATACACCCTTTCACTTTCAAATGAAACATTACTTCACACACCCTTTCACTTACAATTAACTACATTTAATTAAGAAAATAAACCACATCCACACAAATGAAAAGACACATCCATTCAAATAATATGATTAAATATTTTGAATTTATTAACAAATTCCTCCTTTAAATTCAAAATCTCTTCCATCCTTCATGCCGATAGCCATTTTGCATTTCTCGAACAATATTGTGGGTAATGGCTTTGTAAATATATCTGCTACTTGATCATGACTTGCTACATGAATCATTCTCGTACTTCCTTCCTTCACATGTTCACGGATGAAATGAAATTTCACATCGATATGCTTGCTTCTTTCATGATGTACCGGATTCTTTGCTAACTCAATTGCAGATTTGTTATCAACACGAATCTCGGTAGCTTCTGTTTGTTGGAGATTCATTTCATAGAGTAAATTTCTTAGCCAAACTGCATGACACACACACAATGATGCCGCCACATATTCTGCCTCACATGTCGAAAGTGTCACTATCGGTTGTTTCTTTGATAGCCATGTGAATGCCGTATCTCCCAAAAAAAATATGTACCCCGATGTACTCTTTCGATCATCTATGTCTCCGCACCAATCACTGTCGGAGTAACCCACCAATTTATATTCATCTGTCTTCGAGTAAAATAATCCGAGTGATTCTGTTCCTCGGACATATCGAAGAATTCTCTTCAATGCCTTCCAATGCGTATAGGTCGGCTCTTCCATGAACCGACTTACTACTCCAACACTATAAGAAATATCTGGCCGAGTGCTTGTGAGATAACGCAAACTTCCCACCAAACTTCGATATTTTGTTGCGTCGACTCGATCTCCACCATCAAACCTTGAGAATTTGGCACCTAATTCCATTGGCGTTGTTACTGGATTACAATTTTCCATCTTGTTCTTCTTTAAGATGTCTTTTGAGTATGCTTCTTGTGACACAAAAATTCCTGATTTTCCTTGTCTAACTTCTAGACCAAGAAAATACTTCATTAAGCCCAAATCTGTCATTTCAAATTCTTGTTCCATCTCACATTTAAAATTTTCAATCATCTTGCCATTATTTCCCATGAAAAGAAGATCATCAACATAAAGTGCTACAAATAACAAGTTACCTCCTTTCTTCTTCACATACAGTGCATGCTCATATGGGCATTGAGTGAACCCATTTTTCTTGAAATAAGTGTCGATACGAGTATTCCAAGCTCGAGGTGCTTGCTTTAACCCATAAAGTGCCTTTCTTAACTTCAATACTTTTTGTTCTTCTCCAATCTTCTTGTAACCAGGTGGTTGTTCAAGATAAATCTCCTCTTCTATCACTCCATTCAAAAATGCCGACTTCACATCCATCTGATATATTGGCCATTCAAATTGTGCCGCATAAGAGATAAGAAGTCGAATTGTCTCCATTCTTGTAACTGGGGCAAAAACCTCATCATAGTCTATCCCCGCCTTTTGTATATAGCCCTTTGCCACAAGTCGAGCCTTGTATCGATCTATCTCACCTTGAGCATTCATCTTTTTCTTGAACACCCACTTTACTCCAATAGGTTGACTTCCTTTAGGTAATTCTGCAAGTTCCCATGTCTTGTTTCGTTCGATGGACTTGATCTCCTCATCCATAGCTTCTTTCCACTTTTCATTCTTCACCGCTTCTTCAAAACTTATATTTTCACCATCAGCAAGAAGACAAATAAGATGTGCTTCGCTTGTAGAATCATACAACTCTTGTAGGCTTCGCATTTTTGATTGTCTTGATTCTTGCTCGACATCAGATGTTTGAGTATTTCTAGGTACCTGAGAACAAGTAGGAAAATTTGTTAGTGAAATAGTTGGTGATTCTCCACCTTCCATTTGTTCTTCCGATGAATTGTTCCAATCCCATTTGCTTGCTTCATTCACTCGAACATCTCGACTTAGCACCACCTTCTTATTTATTGGGTCAAGTAGTTTGTAACCCTTAGTTTGCTCATCATACCCAATAAACACATACTTCTTGCTTTTATCTTCAAGCTTTGTTCTTTGTTGATCCGGCACATGTGCATAGGCTACACTACCAAATATTTTAAGATGCGAGACTGTCGGTTTTTTACCACTCCATGCCTCTTGCGGAGTTTTATCTTCTAACTTCATATGTGGGCATCTATTTTGTATGTAAATTGAACATTGCACTGCTTCCGCCCAAAATTCTTTAGGCATTTCTTTACTCTTCAACATTGACCGAACCATATCAAGAATGGTCCGATTCTTTCTCTCGGCCACACCATTTTGTTGGGGTGAATATGGTGTGGTTAGAAACCTTCTTACTCCTTGTTGCTCACAGAAACTTGTAAACTCCGCTGAGTTGTATTCACCACCTCTATCAGATCGCAATGCTCTAATAAACTTTCCGGTCGTCTTCTCCACCATGGCTTTGAATTTCTTAAACACATTAAAAGTCTCTGATTTTTCCTTCAAAAAATAAACCCAAGTTTTTCTGGAATAATCATCGATAAAAGTAATAAAATACCTTTTACCACTGAAAGATTCAGGAGTGATTGGCCCACAAATGTCAGTGTGTACCAATTCAAGAATACTTGATGCTCGATATTCTGCCTTTTTCTGAAATGAATTTCTTACATGTTTCCCAAATATACAATCTTCACAAAGCTTGTTGGTGTAATCTACTTCTGGTAGTCCATACACCATTTTCTTCTTCAACAATTTTTGTAGGCCTCCATAGTGCAAATGACCAAATCGTAAATGCCATAGAGACGCCTTGTCTTCTACATCAACTTGCAAGCATTTTTCTCGTACATAAACCAAGTTGATCTTGTACATTCTATTCTTCGCCATATTAATTTGTGTGACTAACCGCCCCTTCTTATCTTTCAATTGTAGAACTTCATCTTTCATGAACACTGAATATCCTTTCTCCATGAGTTGCCCCATACTAAGTATGTTGCTTTTAAGATCAGGTACAAAATACACATTTTCAATTAGGCCTTTTGCGCCATCTTTTTGCATGTAAGAAATTGTACCTTGACCTTTTACTTGAATCTTTGATGCATCACCAAATGAAACATGTCCATCCTCAACGACCCGCATTTCCTTGAACAAATGTCTATGCCCGCACATGTGGTTACTAGCACCAGTGTCGAGATACCAAGTCGTCTCGTCACTACTGTTCTTTTCATCATGAGCTATCATGAGAAGCCCATCTTTCACCTCTTCTTCTGTTACAAGATTTGTATTCTCCTCAATTTTCTTTTCACCATAACAATCTCTTGCATAATGCCCAAATTTGCCACAATTGTAACATTTTTTAGAGTTGCAGTCCTTTGCATAGTGACCATACTTGCCACATTTGTAACATTCAACATTTGAATGATTTTGCCAACCGCCTCTTCCACGTCCTCGTCCTCGACCTCGCCAATTTTGTTGATTTGCCTGTTCCTTTTCTTCAAATTGTCTTCCATAACCACGACCTCTTCCACCACGTTCATTTCCACGACCTCTTCTTCCTCGTCCTCTTCCACGGAAATTTTGAGAATATAGTACCTTATCATCTTTAATTGTTGCCTTTGATTGAAGAACTTCTTCAAGCGTCTCCTCCTTCTTTTTCTTCTTTCGTTGCTCATGTGCCTCAAGAGAGCCAGCAAGCTCTTCAACAGTTAGTGTGCCGAGATCCTTTGATTCTTCAATCGCGCATACAACATTCTCAAAATTATTGGTTAATGACCGCAATATCTTCTCCACAACTCGGGCATCGGTTAACATCTCACCATTTCGCTTGAGTTGATTTACTACGGCTTGCACACGAGTGATGTAATCAGATACACCTTCTGACTCTTTCATCTTCATCCCTTCCAATTCACCTCTCAAAGTTTGGAGGCGTACTTGCTTGACACGATCAGCACCTTTGAACACTTTCTCTAAAGTGTTCCACGCTTCTTTTGAAGTTGTCGCTCCGGCAATCTTCTCAAAGCCCGACTCATCTATTGCTTGATATAGCAAGTAGAGAGCCGTTTTATCCTTCGCACGCGTCTCTTTCAACGCCTTTAATTGGTTCGCCGTCATGCCCGCCGTATCCGTCACTTCAACGAAGCCGTTCTCAACGACTTCCCATGCATCTTGTGCGCCCAACAATGCCCGCATCTGAATACTCCAATTATCATAATTTGTCTTCGTGAGTCGTGGTAGAGGTATTTGTCCCATCGGAAAACTTCTAGAATTTGCCATGACGCTCTGATACCAAATTGTGAAATAAACAGAAAAGAAAATTGGAAGAAGAAGAAGAGAAAAAAATGGTAGAAGTAGAAAACACACAAACTTTTTCTTCTATTAATTTATCTCATGCACACATTACAACTCTTTTATCTAAATTAGACATCACTTCACATACACCCTTTCACTTTCAAATGAAACATTACTTCACACACCCTTTCACTTACAATTAACTACATTTAATTAAGAAAATAAACCACATCCACACAAATGAAAAGACACATCCATTCAAATAATATGATTAAATATTTTGAATTTATTAACAAAAAGTCTTCCCAAACCAAGCCTTTCTCTCCAAACACTTTCACCTCCATGACTTTCGGGTGCAGGTGTGGTTGTAGAGGTGTGCAAGGAAGTGGCAGCTTGGCCTGGCCGGCACTTGCTTGAAGGTGGAGGGCAGCGGCGCTATTTCGGCTTGAGGACGGCCGAGGGCCGAGTTATAGAATTCGAGTGCAGGAGCCAGAGTGAGCATGAGATATGGACAAACGGTGTTGCTCGCCTCCTCGACATCTCTTTACAAGGAAAGCGTTGAACTCTACAGAACTTCCCTGAAGAGCTTGATGTAGCAGAACTGCAGAAGGCTTGTTGGCATCTTCCCTCACCATGAAGGCTTGTTTTATGTATTAAATGTTTGATGAGAACCGCTTGCTATATGTCAACTACACAGTGAATGGGGTTTGGTATATCATAATCTGTAAGAAGCTTTTACTACTGCTCTGCTCAAGAAGTTCTTTCCTGGCATGTTAGTAGTGTAATTTCCTTGATAACTAAAATGCTTATGGTAATCTTTTTCCTGTTTGCTATTAATAACAGATACATATAATCTGTACCCCTACATGTATTTAACTTGCTATGCTTCTTGTACACGTTTATAGGTTGGGCTATAAGTCTAGCTCTCATGTATTAGAACTTTGTATCTATGGGATGTTAAATCGTTCAAACACTTCTTTCATGGTATCAGAGACGTCTCCTCTTTATTCTCCCCGTCTTTGATTCTTGACTTTTCTTCCTCTTTCTTCCGGCAATGGCGAACTCCTCTCAAATAACGGATCATCAAGAAACCGAGCCCGATGATCAATGCAACATACCGACCGCTCTCAAGTTCGTGATCTTTAACATTAAGATTATCGTGCACACTTAGCTCTCTCCCGAAAATTACTCAGTCTGGAGATCACAAGTACTAAAACTGTTGAATGCCAACGGTTTCTCCTCTTTTCCCCTTCGGTTTCTATAAGAATTCTTTCATGGTATCAGTGTTCATGTCTGATGCAATCACTAACTGTGTGGGATAGTGTTTTTATCTGTTTGGTGAGACTTTATTGATCGGATGAGATGGTATGGAAATATGATTGCCATGTTTTCCACTAACATAAAGGCCTAAATCCTTAGAATATTTAATGATTCCAGTCAATAAGCTAAATTAGAATGGAAATGAGTGTACCCCATTTACAAGTGGAGCTACTTGAATAAAAAGCAATTGAGACACACTTAGCAAGCATTAAATCAAATGAGACACACTTAGCAAGCATTAAATCAAACACATGAGGGGTGTAGCTGGGTCAAGCAGACTGATGAGCTAATTTAGACTTGATTGATGAGGGCCAAATGCCAAAGATATTAAAGCAAAATGATTAAAAAGGTCAAGGTATAAATTAAAAACATTTTACCCTAACTCAGATCGAAAGGCCTAAATTGATGCAGATGACTTGAAGACCACCATATACATAAAAAAAAACCTTCACATGGAAATAGAAAATAAAAATTTTAATGTCCATAGTGGAGAAATTATTCTGTGTGGATGCCAGACGTAGCTCTACGTTCGGATGTCACGGTATCGAGCGGTATCGAGCCGTGATACCGAGTACCGAGCCATGGTACAGTAAAAGGATGACGTGGTGCATTTTGATTGGTCTCCGGCTGGTATCCGCACAAAATAATTTTTCCCATAGCTGCAGTGCCAAGTGGAGTATTTGCAAAAAACGGAGAGAAAGGTACTGTATGAGATATTTTTCGAGTAGGGTGTAAACCTCAAGAAGAGCAATCAAAATCATCTAATAAAACAAGTTCAAAAACTATAGCTGGCATAAAAAAAATGAAAAACTCATAAAAATTTACCCTGAAGAAATAAAGAAAGCCAAAGATCACCATGCCAGTCTTTTGCCCTCAAAATCACATAAACAAATATAAAGCTAAAAAGAAGATGCAATATTCATCATATTTTATGACTAAAGAGATCACTAACTTGCAAAGTTTCTTGAAGAGTAGGCTCAAAAAGATCAAAGATACCATTATTTAATAAGTTTTAAACCAACCAAAATTTGTTCAAGAATAGGCTCAACAAGATCAAAGCTATCATTAGTTAATAAGCTTTAAACCAAACACATGTAGAAAGGGTCATCAATGAAGAGATGTTTATGAGTTATCGGGTCGAGTTCGAATTGCTTGTGGGTCGGGATCAAGTTCATCTTTCTGACCTATTTATTGAACGGATCGATTTGAGTTGACCGGATTTGAATGGGGTCAAATTTTAGTTAGGCCGACTACTTATGCCAAAGAAAAAAAAATATTTGATTCATTTCCATCAAATAAATAATTGGAAACTATTAGAAGTTTATTGTGTGCATTAATTATTAAAGTGTAACTATAGCAGTTCCTTTAGCAGGCTAATTCAAGAAAAAAAACAATCCTTTTGTTACTTAAATGGGTACTATCATTTCAAGTGCTCAGACTTTACCAGCTTTCAGTGAATATTTTAGAAAGGCAAAATTTACTTTCACAATTTATTTAGATTAACTAAAATATTTATAATATTCATTAATTTAAGAGTTGAATATAATTTATTAGTTTTTAATCATAAAATATAAAAATATCTTCCTGTGTGAGATTAAATAATAATAGTTAATAGTAAAGAAGATTAATTCATTTAATATTTTGAAATCTTATTAATTACAAGATTTATAAAGATTAACTCATACTTAACATGTTCATATCAAATGTTATTAGTTATGAATAATGACAAACTTTTTATTTGTTATAGACTATATATATTATCTTAAATTTAAAATATTAATCTAATATTTTATTTAATGTTTAAAACATAAAATAAATTAACTTATAAATTATAAGTTTGAAATTTATTTTATATTTTATAATATAAATTATAAACATTTTACTCACTGCCAAATGCATCACACAATTGGTATCGTGGGCTTGAATCTCCTAGAAGGTTCTCATTCTAGAGAAGATTTCAATCCAGATAAATTCGTGGCAGTGGAGTGAAAAAATTTTATATCTTAGTGATGCATGAAAAGTTAGTGCACAAATAGATAATTGAAATGATTAAAAAACAGCAAAATTTTTACGTGCAAAATCCTAAAAAGGTGAAAAATTACGGAGCCTCACACAACTAAAATGATTACACTAATGTTTGAGCAAATTACAAAGATCAAACCATCATGGTCGATGAGAATATCATGTATTGGAGAATCGACCAAACTTCAGACGGATACTCTTGATATTGATTGAATGACAGGTAATTAAAGCATGGTAGCAACAATTAGGAGAATATTCAGCAGATGTCTGGCAACAGTTGACTATCTAGAAGAGATTTGACAGCTATCAACAAACGGGCGGAAGTTTGACAACGGTTGGTGGTCGGGAAGAGATTTGACAATGGCCAATAAACGGACGAAAGTATGGTGAAGGCAGCTGGTTGGGTAGAGTCGGGTTGAGATCCAAAAGAGATTCAATGAACGGGTGGAAAGTTCATAGACGGTCGATGATTGGGAAGATATTCGGTGGCGATTAAAGAACAGGCAGAAGTCTGACGACCGTCGCTGGTCAGGAAAAGATCTTGAGACTGTTGACGACAAAAGAGCTCCAATGTTTTCTTCTTTCTTCCTCCCCCTTATGTGAAGAATAAGGGTCTATTTATATTTTTTTTATGAGTGATATGGCTAGTAATATGGAGAAGATTATGGACAAGTTTGGAGAATTTCAACATACGGCTTATATCAATCCCCTTGATTATAGAGTATTTTTAATATTTATATATTGTAACAATGTCGAAATAAGACGATCTTGGGCTCGATGGATTCGTCTAGTCGAGCTGCTTGATTTATCTATAAACATGTCACAATCGAACATCATTTTGTCATCTAATTAATGCTCTAAAGAATTTAAGTAGGCTTTAGTCATTTGATTTGGACTCATTTAGGCTCAAATTGGGCTGCATTTAGTGTCATTGGGTTCGTCTCCCTAAGATGATCACTTTGACTATCAATTTGTTAAAATTTGAGTTCATATGATCATAAATTTAATTTTTGAAGCTTTCAACTCATGGTTGCATCAAGATTCGTTCCCGATCAGGGTGAATTTTTTAGCGACATATCAAGAGCACTATTTTTTAAAGAATTTCTCTCAAAATTTATATAAGACACTCATCTTTTGATGTGGGAAAATTAGAAAGGAAAAAATCACAAGCTTTACATAGTTGAAATGATTACACTATTTATATGGGTTACAAATGATATCCTTCGCCATAATTAGAGAAGACAATGATGCAACGTTTCGGAAATAAATTATAGGGAATTAATTTAATAGAGGAATTTGAAAGATACTTGAGGCATTGGAGTTGTCTTCAAGAGATCCTTTGTGACTTGTTTGGTCTTTCTACTATGAAGAGAGAAGGCCAAAAAAAAGTCCATTTTAAATAATAATTTTAACTTCATGAGACAAAGATGATATGTACAACATGTATTGATCTTATTGGTGATGTCTTGTGTAGACGTTAGTAGTGATAAGCATGAAGTTGGTAGATGTCTATATTGGTGTCAATAATGTGTATCAATGTTAATGAAAATGGTGAGTAGCGAAGTTGGCTAGCATTAATGTTGGTGATTGGGATATTTGTTTAGAAGATGGTGGTCAGGGTGATGATAGTTGAGCGATCATCACTGGACGACATTGATTAGAGGATTATTGTCGAATGACAATGGTCTAGGAGTGATAGTCAACCGTTGGTAGTCAAGAAATTGTCATCGGGGTGGAGTTAGTTGGAAGACATTGTCAAATGGTAATTGTTCGATAAAGGTATTTGACAATGATGGTTGTATGATGGTGGTCTAATGATAATGGTCTAACGAAGGTGGTCAAATGATAGGGGTTAGAGGGTGATAGTTGATGGTGGTGGCTTGATGGCGGTTTCGTAGAGTTCTAAAGATGCTTTGAGCACTTCCTCCTCTACAATCAAGCCACCCATGTTCTTCTTCATGTAGAAAGTAGAGGTCTATTATAATTATTTGAGTATTTTAATGATGTCGGAATTATGAACTTAGACTAATTTGATTTTAAGTTGGTAGAAATCTAAATTATCTCGTGTTAGTATTGTACATCAAAATTTGGTAATAAGCTAAGAAACTCTCAATTCAGCTCTTGCCGACATCCACAATGGCAAAATAGCAATTTTACGTTAATTACATCTCTGTCTCTGCTAAATTCCTATTTATATCTTTTCGGCATTTCTCTAAAAATTAATCAATGTCAGTCTTTCATTTTATTGTATTAATTAAAGGGCATTAAATGTTTTATGATCAATGTAGCAGCTCTTTCGCTCTATTTTTATTTTTATTTTTATCATGATATTTCGATGTTATTTTTTTCCTTTAAAAAATATTTGAAAATAAGAGAAAATGAACGAAGAAATGACTAGAGCGGTAGAGCCTGAAGCAAATCAGCAAACAGAGAAATCTTCAGTTCTGCAATGTATAGAAGAATGCAGTTCATCTGTATAGCAGAACTTGTGCAACAGAGAAGGAGAAGCTTAAGGAAAATTTTATTACAGTATAAATTATTATGTGCGAGTTATCGGATGCCGAGGTCAATCAGAACGGGCCTTATCATCAATTCACCATATACCTTCACTGTGTAATGCTATGTATCGGGTGATGTGGCGCATCCTCATTGACATCCGAACGATCGGTGACCGCACATAGTAATTTTTCAGATAAGAAGGGAAGAAGTTGGTAGACGACGTTCTGGAATTTGGACTGATGCAGAGAGTATTGGCTGCAGTGCGCAGAATCTGTTGCAGAGTGTATCATTGCAGATTGAGGGAATGTGCAGAGCTCGCTGAATTAATGGTATTATTAAAGCCAACCAAAAACAACAGCTAAAAGCAGCTTCCAAATGAAACCTGGAACAACCCACACAACAAAAGAGTCAAATTGCAACATATAAATTAGCTCCAGACTCGAGAGTATTATCTTTTTGTGGAAAATCATAGTCTTACGGATCTTGTCCGTTGCTTAGAGAGAAGACAGGGTAATGAATATAATATATTTTTCATGTATTGATTACAGAACCTATAGGTCTATATATAAGCCTGGCATACAAGATATTGCCAGATGTGACCATTCTATAGGTTGAACTAAAACAGATAAAGTCCGGTACAGCATTATTATAAAGTATTCTTAATATGCCCCCTCAAACTGAAGGGTCTTCACTGATAGTCAGTTTGCTTCTAAGATAGTGAAATCTTGGAGTGGTTAGGTTCTTGGTAAAAATGTCTGCGATCTGGTCGATAGAGCTGATAGGTAAGAGTTTGATGTAGTTTTGTTGTATTTGATCGCGAATGAATCGATGGTCAATCTCGATATGTTTGGTCCTGGCGTGAAACACCGGATTGTTGGCCAGAGCAATAGCGGAAGTGTTGTCGCAGTATAGGTCAGATGGAGATGAGCTGTTGATGTTGAAGTCGGATAGCAATCTTTTGATCCAGATGATGTCGGCGGTGGTGGCAGCGAGCGCTCTGTATTCTGACTCAGTTGACGACCGTGCTACGGTGGTTTGTTTCTTTACCGCCCATGAGACGAGAGTCTGTCCTAGAAACGTGCAGTATCCGGTCGTAGATCTCCGTGATGAGGGGTCGCCTGCCCAGTCGGCGTCGGAGAAGGAGCGGAGCTGAAGATCGGACTTGGATATGGGAAGACCGAAAGCACTAGTTCCTTTAATATACCTGAGTATACGTTTCAAGAGATAAGTGTGATCAGAACCGGGATTGTGCATGTGTTGTGAAACTATGTTAACAGCAAAAGAAATGTCAGGTCTAGTTAGAGTAAGATATTGCAAGGCGCCCGTTATACGCCGATAAGTGACAGGGTCTGATAGATTTGAATCTGTCGTAGCGTTGGAAGGAAGTTTTGTTGCAGTCGGATTAGCTAGAGGGTTGCAGTCAGAGAGTCCGGCTTGCTGCAATATTTTCATAGCATAGGCTTGCTGAGACAGAAAGTACGCATTCGGTTTATGGGAGATGTTGATGCCGAGGAATTGGTTTGACAGGCCAAGTTGTTTTAAGTTGAAGCGGTATTGCAGTTGTTGAATGAGATCCTTGATGGCCGGTTGATTGTTACCTGTGATCAGAAAATCGTCAACGTATACAAGAAGATAAATTTGAATAGAGTTTTTCTTGTAGGTTAAGAGAGAAGGATCGGCTTGACTGTGTTGAAATCCGAGAGAGAGCAAGTAGTTCGTGAATGTGTTGTACCACTGACGGGGGGCTTGTTTAAGGCCATATAACGCTTTATGTAATAGACACACGTGGTTTGGGTTAGCCGTGTCTTCAAACCCCTTTGGTTGACGCATATAGACGGTCTCCGAAAGTTGACCGTGTAGGAAAGCGTTTTCCACATCAAATTGTTGAATGTCCCAGTTATGGTAGAGAGCGATAGTTATTAGGATGCGAACCGTTGGAAGCTTGGCGACGGGGCTGAAAGTTTCTTGGTAATCTATACCGTATTCTTGGTGGTTGCCTTGAGCCACTAAGCGCGCCTTGAACCGAGCTATAGATCCATCACTGTTTCGTTTGGTGCGAAATGTCCAACGACATCCCAAAATAGAGGCCGTCAACGGAGGAGGAACCAGTGTCCATGTCCCTTGTTTGTGAAGAGCTAGAAATTCGGTAGCCATTGCTTGACGCCATTCTGCCGATTTCATTGCTTCTTGATATGTAGAGGGTTCGACTGTAGTGGACTGGTTGATATGATGAGCTAAATTCATGAGAGATCGAGGTTTGAGTGAACCTGTTTTGGATCGGGTAACCATGTGATGAGGTGGAGGTCGGAGTTGGAGAGACTGCGTGGTATGTTCAGTTTGAGTCGGAGAGTTGTGCGGCATCAGACTGAAGTCTGGTGTAGTCGGGACTGTAATATCACAATCTGCTCCAGGATCGTCCAGGACGATCTGGATCGTCCTGGGACGATCAGTGGAAAAAGAGTTCCAGAATTTGCCAAGAAGTGTTCCAGGTGATTTCCTGTAGGCATCGTCCGGGCCGATCGAGGACATCGGCCAGGCCGATTGCACTGTTCACAGGTATCGGCCGGATCATCGCCCTGTGAGCTGTCCAGGACGATCCATTTGGTCGGATCGTCCCGGGACGATCTGAATATCGTCCAGGACGATGTAACTGTTCATAAGGATCGGCCGTGCAATCGCCCTGGAGTATCGGCCAGGATGATCTTGTTTGGTCTGATCGTCCAGGACGATCTGGCGATCGGCCGGGCCGATCTGAAGATTATAAAGCTGATTTCAGCTCATTTGAAGAGAGAGAAAATCAAAATTAAAATATCTGATTTTGCGTCTGAGGAGAGAGAAAAAGAAGTTTTTGGAAAAGTTGATTTCGGGAAGACGCGGAACCGTTTTCGTTCGAAGTGACTGTTGAGGAAATTGCTGTGCTCGAGGTAAGGCACATTCCGTCTTTCTAAATTTTCAGTTCCGTCGCGGTTGGCGGTATTTTCTGTCCGGATTTCGTTTTCGTTACGGTTTTTCGTCCGTATCTTTTGATTGGTTCAGTTTTTACCGCGTAAGTTTCTGTATATTGTTGACGTGCCGAGTTTGCACATTTTGGTTATTTTCCGAAGATTTTTGTCCGGGTATTTTTGATTCGGCGATATTTTTCGTAGACTACAATTTTCTGTGAAATTGGAAATTATCTGTGCAGTAGAATAAATGTTCTGGAATATGATTATCTATGTTCTGTGCGAATTCGGTGAATTTTCTTTGCAGGAAATTTTGTGTAAATTCTGTATACTGCCGTTGTGCTGCCCGATTTTTGGGTAATTTCTGAATTGTTCGGATTTCTTCTGAATTGAAATGCTATGTGTATAAGCTATAAAAAGGGAGTTATAAGGGGCCTGAATCCTATGAGATTCAGTTAGTGAAACGGGAAATCTGAAATGAGATCAAATCTGAAATCTGATATCTGTTCTGTTCCGGATCCGATGAATTTTGTTCTGGTGCTATAAGCACATCTGTTTTGGTGTCGTGAGCACAAAGGGAGACATAAGGGGCCTGGATCCTATGAGATTCAGTCAATGTCTGGGAAAGGAGGCATAAGGGGCCGGAATCCGTAGAGATTCCGTCAGTGTCAGGGCATTTAGTTATATGTATATGTTCTGTTTTCTGTATCTGTTCTGTACGCAATTGTAATTCTGATGTGATATGATCTGCAAATTCTGATTTCCGATTCTGTTTCGATTTCTGATCTGATATCTGTCTGATGAGTTTGGTTTTGGTTTCTGAGAATTTAGATTGGTGGTTTGTTGTTTTGCTGAGCTGTTGAGCTCACCCTTGCTTTCTGGTGGTTTTCAGGTTCTGGGAAGGGCAAGGAAGTTCAGGACTAGAGTTCAGAGTCTGATCAGTATAGGTACTTTTGTACTTTTGATTTTTTGTACAGTCATGGCTTTTCTGTTCTGTCTTTCCTTCTGTTTAAAAGCCATGTACTGTTCTGTAGATGATTATTTTGAGGAAATGAAAAGATAGATGTTTTGTTTCGCTGCATTTGATGATTTTAGTAGCTCTGTTGTTCTGTGTGTGTTTGTTGAGTTAAGTATATGGAAGATCAGTTCAGTAACCTAATCCAAAGCCAGATCCTGGATAAGAATGAATAGCTCCGTCGCGATCCGGCTCGGGCGGGATCCGTCCCAGTCGGGTCGGGTCGTGACAGGGACCTCCTGTCTTGGAATTGGAATAGCTGGATGTTGCGGCTTACTGGTGGAAGTAATGTGAGATGTAGGGAGTAGAAAGAATGGATTTTGCTCTTTATTTTAAACCTGAGATTGATCTTGATTAGTTTGGAATGGAAATAAATGCTCAGAGAATGTAACATGTCTAGAAATAAAAATAGAGTTAGAAGAGCGGTTAAGGCATTTGTATCCTTTATATTGGTCAGAGTAACCGAGAAAGACATGAGCAGGTGATTTCGGCTGTAGCTTTTGTCTGAGTTGAGGTGGAGTAATCGGATAGCATTGACAGCCGAAGGTTTTGAAGTGAGTGTAGGATGGAGCTGTGTTGTAGAAGAGTTGATACGGGGAGACCGATCCTGTTGTGGTAGAGGGTAATCTATTTATCAGATATACCGCGGTTAGAGCTGCATCGGGCCAGAAGTGGGACGGAAGAGATGCTTGATGAAGAAGTGTTCTTGTTGTTTCAAGAACGTGTTTGTGCTTTCGTTCGGCGACCCCATTCTGCTCCGGGGTGTAAGGGCAGGACAATTGATGAAGAATGCCATTGTCTTGAAGAAAGGTTTTGAGAGTATGATTGCAAAACTCGGTTCCACCATCTGTACGAAGAATTTTTATTTTGTAGTTAGATTGATTTTCAATGAGTTTTTTGAAGTTTATAAAAATGGTTGGAACTTCCGATTTGTATTTTAAGGGAAAGATCCAAGTAAACCGCGAGCTGTCATCTATAAATGTGACATAATATCTGAAACCTTGTATGGAGGTCACGGGGGAAGGACCCCAGACGTCAGAATGCACAAGTTCGAGAGGAGCACGCTGTTTATTACAAGTATTGCTAAAAGGAAGTTTGTGTCCTTTACACGTTTTACAAGAAATGCAAGTGAAAGACGAAACAGAGATATTAAGATCGGGATTTGCTTGTGCGATCAGTTGCAATGTCCTGTAATTCGGGTGACCGAGTCTGTTATGCCAGACATCTGAAGGAAGACGAACAGCTTGTAGAGCTATTGGAGCCGAGTTGAGTTGCTGGATTGGGTAGAGCCCGTTTCTACAGGGTCCTTGAAGAAGTATTCTGTCCGTCATCAAATCCTTAAATATAAAGCCGTTAGGATTAAATGTGATAGATATATTGTTATCCTTCACAAGATTAGAAATAGATAGGAGATTATAAGATATGTGCGGAATATGAAGTAAGTTGGACAGCTTCATCTTACGATTCGGAATGGGAAGGATGCCGGTGCCGGAGTGGGCAATCGGAACGTTCCTTCCGTCACCGAGAGTAATAGAGTCAGAACCTTGGTAGACAGAGGATGTGGACAGATGTTCGGCGTTGTTGGTCATATGTGCCAACGCCCCGGAGTCGAGATACCATTCATTAGAAGTTGCATCGGTAGTGGCGGTCAGGGCTTTTGTGGTTGATGCGGACTGGGTCGAAGGCGTGTAGTTAATGTTGAGACGATGCCAGCAAGAAACGGCAAGATGCCCTTTCTTGTTGCATATTTGACAGATTGGTGCGGATTTTGGAAGATCACGACCGGTATATGGATTGGTGGATGACGAGCGTCCTCTGGAGCTTCGTGAGCGGCCGCGGGAGGTATACAGAGCCTTTTGCGGATCTGGAAGAGTATTGTTTCTTGACAGATCGTTTTGAACATGGATCTCTTCACTTATTAGTAGAGAATAGAAGTTATCAAGGCTCAAAAAAGTTTGTATCGTGCGGATGGTTGTTTTAAATGCCTGATATGGAGGAGGTAAGCCGTTTAAAATGTACATAATGATGTCCTCGGAATCAATGGTAGATCCGGCTGCTGCTATATGATCAACCAAATTCTTGATGGTAGTGAGGTATTGGATCATAGATTGATCTTTCATGGTAACGTTGTGAAGCTCGTTCTTGAGCTGAATGACTTTTGATCGATTCGACGACTGAAATCTTGTTTCAAGTGCCGTCCAAATTGCAGCCGTGGAATCCAGGTGCAGGACATACGGAAGAACCGTGGCGGAGATCGTCGAACATATGGCGGCAGACAGATTTTGATCGGTGCGGCTCCAGTCTGCCGTGATGTTGGAAGATTCCGGTGCATCCTGGGACGATTGATCGTGTGAGGACGACGAAGTTGCAAGAAAGTTGTCGAAGCCGTTGGCGCGAAGTAGTTTGGTTATCTGGCTTCTCCATATGGCGTAGTTATCTGTATTGAGCTGCGTAGGGACGAGGGTACGCAAGTTAGAGACTACGAACTTAAGGGAGGCGGAAATACCGGCGTTGTCGATTTGTGAGCCGACGGCGGTGGGGAATTGAGATGAGGCCGAGAGAGATGCCATGGGGACGGCGGAAGTTCAAGATCTTGCCGTGTCTGATACCATGTGGAAAATCATAGTCTTACGGATCTTGTCCGTTGCTTAGAGAGAAGACAGGGTAATGAATATAATATATTTTTCATGTATTGATTACAGAACCTATAGGTCTATATATAAGCCTGGCATACAAGATATTGCCAGATGTGACCATTCTATAGGTTGAACTAAAACAGATAAAGTCCGGTACAACATTATTATAAAGTATTCTTAATAGAGAGACTTACTATTAAGGTTTTTTTTTTTTTTGTGATAGCATTTTTGTTGCTTTGTTTTTTTATACCGCTATCATAGTTTTGCTCGTCCACTATTTTTTTGTTGTTCTTAAAAACTTGTTATGGAATATAGATTACGACGTGATACTAATGTTTTTCAAAATCAATTTGGATTCATGCCGGGTAGGTTTACTATGGAAGATGTACATTTATTGAGGGTTTGATGGAGAAGTATAGAGAGAAAAAGGAAGATCTTTATATGATATTTATTGATTTAGAGAAAACATATGATATAGTTTCAAAAGAAGTGCTATGTAGAGTTCTAAAAAAGAAAGGAATTAATAATGTTTTCATTCAAGTCATTAGGGCTATGTTTGCTGGAGTCGTTACTTGTTTCAAACACAAGGTGGTTTGGCCAAGTATTTTTCAATTTTAGTTGGATTACATCAATGATCAGCCTAAAGCCTATACCTTTTTGCTTTAGTCATGGATGTTCTTACTAGAGATTTGCAAGAAGATGTTCTTTGGTGTATGCTTTTTGCTGACGATATTCTTCTTGTTGATAAGACTAAGAGAAAATTGAAGGTGAACTTGAATTATGGAGGTCAACCTTAGAGTCTAAAGGTTTTCATTTGAGTAGATCTAAAACCAAATACATGGAGTGTGATTTTAGTACTAATAAATCTAGTGATGGGTTTGTGACTTTGAGCGATCAAGTCATTAATAAGAGTACACATTTTAGATATCTTGGGTCTATTATTTAGAGCGATGGTGAAATATATGGGGATATTATGAGTATAATTCAAGTTAGATGGTTGAAGTGGAGGAATGCATCGGACCTGTTGTGTGATAAAAAAGTACCCCTAATTCTATAAGATGGTGGGATACAAGCTTGATGATGATGTTGTTGTTCTTAAAAACTTGTTATGCCAGAAAACTATTTTTTACATGCCAGAAAGCTATTTTTTACGGTAGCTTTGAAAAAACTAAAAAAAGTTACTTTCTCTAAAATAATTTTACAATCTTCTTTATAAAAAAGCTGCAATCATCCAAGAAGTCATCATCTATTTATCACATATTGCATAAGAAATCACAGCTAGATATTCATTGAAAAAATTGATATTTTTTCCTTTGATAGTTTAAGTATTTAACGCATATTGAGTTTATGGGAGGGTAAGTACTATTACTGTAAGTTGCGAATTAATGGCTCATTGGTTAATTTAGAAGTACTAGTTTGAAGTCCAGCACTAAGTAGATGTAACTGTGAAAACTTGTAGGTTTATGGAGGGTTTAGTCTTCTTCTGAAGTACTAAGGTTTCGGTTTCTTCAATTCGGTTGTTGATTGTGAAGAAAGCTGGTGACTGTAAGGCTAAAGTCTGGCGAGAAAGGCTTATATATATATATATATATATATATATATATATATATATATATATATATATATATATATATATATATATATATATATATATATATATATATATTTCAGTATCTAATGAATAATGAAAGGAGGCCTCTAAATCCTTATAAGAACTGTTTCAAACCTTGAGGATCATACCCAGCGCTACGTACTCGAGTGTATGACGCTGTGTACCTGAGTGCTCCGGCGTTGTGTACCCAAGTGTTCCGACCCTATGTACCCGAGTGCCCCCCATGCTGTGTTCATGAGCGCTCCAGCGTTGAACAATCGAACGCAGAGCATCGCAGCGGTCGAGATATAATGTTGCAGCAGATCAAGATAGAGACTGAGCGCCACAACGTTGAGTGAAGACTGGGCACCGCAACACCTCAAACTGGCACCACAATGCTGCGAGACAAACTGAACAATTGTTTTTCTCAAGAGTTGCATCTCTTGGGGGTTATAACTTGCTTCTCTTGTATTTTCTGTGTACGTAGAAATTGATAACGATGTATGTGGGAAGAGAAAGAAGGAGAGAGTAAGAGAGAAGAGAGACATGTACTTATTTCTCTCAATTTTCATAGTGGATTTCTTGGTGTGGTTTGACTCAGTGATTTTTTTTCTTATTTTGAAATTTTTTCACGTTAAATCATGAAGTCCTTTACTCTTCGCTGCTTTTACTTTTTTTACTGTTTCGTCATTGTGGTGTTTACTTCTCATCTTTCCCCCAACAAGAAAATGTCTTTGTTTTACTGACTTTGTAATATAGATCAAAGAAAATTCTCTTAGACAAATCAGCAGTAAAATAATGCATTATTAAAAAAAATTGTTTCAAAAAAATAAAGAAAAGCTTCAGAAAAAATAAAGATATTATTATAATATAAAATGTTTAAAAAAAAAACCTATGAAAAGCTTCATTAAAAATTTATTAAATATTATATATTAAAAAAAAGGAAAAAAGTTCTATTCAAACATAAATATGAGAGCTAATTATGATTTTAAATAAAATTGGCAAAGAAAAATCTACCCTAAATTATGAATTTCGCACCACAAAAAATTATTTTATAGCACAAATTCAACCATATCGCATATTCTCCAAAATCACAGATTATTTTGCATTGAAATGTTCTTTGCAATATATAATTAATGCAACATTTAATAACCTAAATAAATTAATACTTCAATGCCTTTATTTACCTAAAAAATGCAAATGAATTCTTATATATTGTCATATTTATAACATAATTTTTTTTAATTTTTTATAATATTTTAACATGTAAATTATATAAAAATATCATTAATAAAAATACCTTTTTAATAACATTTAAATTATTTACATATTATTTAGAGTTAATTCATAGCATTAAAGTTACAAGAAATATAATGTTCATTTTTTGTTTTTTCTTCATCAATTTCCATATTTTTCATCCTAACAAATTATAAAATATAAATTATTTTTATTAACTCATATTAAATTTAGCAAACCTATAGTTTAAATGAAAAGGTAGGGAGTTCCTGTCATATTTATCCTATCAAAAATAAAATATATTAATAAAAATAAATTTAAAATATTTTTTTTAATAATCTATTCAAACTTTAATATCATTATTTCAAATATATACATTATTATTAAAAAATATTATTTATATAACAAAAAACAATTAAAATATGCTAATTTATAATTAGCTCATTTATTATTTTTTTTAAATTTGGAAAAAAAAAATTCTTCTCATTGATATAAGTATATAACGTCGGTTCAATAGGCTGCCGTATTAAATAGCTCTGGACTTTTGCATCCTCGCGACCGAGAGGTCCTCTGCTTCCGAAGGAAGAAAACGAAGACAGATATATGAGACATAAGGCGCGGCGATAAAAAAAAACAAAATCGAATGAATTAGCCCCTTCAGTCTCTTCTCGCTCTCTCAGAATCCCCATTTGCTCGCTTCTTGGTCATCAAGCCAGCGGTGCGCGATCTCCTCCTCCCCCTCTGACGCCGTCGTGGTTTCGTTCTTCAAAGCACAGATCTAGTTCTTGGAGTCGGGGAGAGAAGCGGTCTAGTTTTCTGATGATAAGCAGTGAGGGATAGGGTTTGAAGCGGGAACCATGGGTGCGGCGCCATCGACCCCTCGACGTGGAGCGCGTCCAGGGGACGTCGCAGAGGAGCTTATTGGCATGTTCGTCGGCGAAAAGTCTTACCCGATATCCTCCGAGTTCTGGAAGAAGCTGCTTGAGCTCCCGCACAATTTTCAATGGCCGCAGGACCGTGTGGACCAGGCGTGCCAGATCTTCTGTGAGTGCTCGTTTTTCTCCATCTCCTTGTTGTTAAGTCTGTGATGGATCTTGTGCTCCGAATCTCCGGAATGGCATTCGTTTCTTTGATTGATCGGCTTGTTGAGATTTTAATTGGGTATCTGCATTGTTGATTGTCATGTCCACTGTCAACTATTTATTAATTGGGCGGCGCTTTCTAAACATGAAGGTGCATAAATGGTGTCCTCCACATGCGTGTGTGAATTATGGTAATTTCGAGTTTGTGATTATGTGGAATGCTGAAATCATTTCTTTTGTATGTAGCATTCTTTCTTTGATAGTTTCTTTTCATGCTAGTTCTGCAATTATTTGGATTGTTCAAGTAGTAGATGTGTATGAATGCTTTAAAGTAGGCATGGAAGAGAGATCCTCGTCAATTCTCTATGAGTAGGGCTCTAATTTACATTCAACTTTTACCCCCTGAATTCTTTTTACTATTTAGGCATTGTTGGGAATTTGAGCATTATATTTTCTGTCAGTGAATTTCCAAAAATTCAGTTGTATATTTGTAAAATATAGAGCTTTCTGAATGGTAGGCCTGGAAGAAGCGTAAAGGAACCATTACTTTTGTTAAGAAAAATATGGAACCCCAATCACTTTGTTATTCCTTGATTGATAGGTGGCTATGGTACTGCTCTTATCTTCTTGGTACTTATTTCACAATCCGCTTTTAATGTTGTCTGAGAAAAATCAAGAGGTTTCTGCTAAAATGGCCAAACTCCTCCATTGCCCATGACCTAAAATTTCACCATCTTCAGTATGGTAGAAGTTTACCTGTTAAAAAGTTAATAAAAAAAAAAAACGATTAAAGTTGTATGAGTAAAAACTAAAGGAGGCGTGAAAGAAGTTTATTTTTGGTTTGTGAACATATTAACTTTTGATGATATTGTTCCTAGGTTGCAATGCAAGAACATCCATAACTATCTCCAAAGTTTGTATTCAGCCATCCATTTATATAATAGTTGAAGTTTTGGGTGACTAAAAAGTGAAGGGGGATTTACATACATAGCACTCAAAACTTTACAATTTACATAATTAATGCCTAAACTTTATTATTTACTCACATAACATTCAACATTTGAAAAAAACATAAAAAATAATACATAAACTCACCCTCTCCATACGCTCACCAATCTTGTCGCATTTCACCAATGATATCCCATCTCCCTTCACATTCCGCCAGACTCTTCATTTTTCTTCACATGTTGTTGGTGCTTCCCAGTGAGATCCCATAGATGCCTTTGCTAATGAGCTCCTATCACACGTTATTGATCTTGTCAATACCTTCAACAATGAGCTCTTGTGGCAAGTTTAGGCTGCTGGTCCTTTCACGACACGTCTCATGAACTCTTGTTCTCTTTAACGCATTGCGATCCCATTGATGTCTTTGCCAACAAGCCCCTATCATGACATTTTCTTGACATGCCACTTGGTTTGTCGATACTTCTGATCGCGAACTCCTATGGTGTGATCCCTAGTTCAGGGCTATTTTGGTTAACTTTGTTAACAAAATACCGTATCATGTAAATAGTTAAGTTTAGATGTTAAATATGTAAATTGTAAAGCTTTTAGTGCTATGTATGTAAATCCCCTAAAGTTGAATACAAATTTTTTTATTTGCAAGTAGAAACAATCATTTTTTTCCTAAGCAAACTTTTGCATGCAGATATTAATGTACTCATCTCATTTGTTGCTTTCGTTGTGGAGTTTGAAAACATTAGTGAAACTAGAAAAGGGACATTACAGGGAACCGAAGTGCACAAAGTGGTTGACATCTTATGATTTTCCTTTACCCTTGATGGTAGCTGTAATCTTTGAAATTAGTTGGCATTCTATTTATTTTTCTTTTTTCAATGTTTTTTGTAACTTACAGAACTGTTACCTGTGTTAAAACACATGGTGCTTTGAGCAAATATTTTCCAATTTCAGTTGGATTACACAATGATCATCTTTAAACCCTTATCTTTCTGTTATAGTCTTAGATGTTCTTACTAGACTTTTGTAAGTGGATGTAGCATGGTGTATGCTTTTTGCTGATGACATTCTTCTTGTTGATATGACTAGAGAGAGAGTTGAAGAAATACTTGAATTATGAATGTCAACCTTAGAGTCTAAAGATTTTTGTTTGAGTATATCTAAAACCAAATAGATGTGTAATTTTAATAGTAATAGATCTAGTGGCGGGATTGTGACTTTGGGTGATCAAGTTATTAAAAAGAGTACACATTTTAGATATCATGGGTCTATTGTTCAAAGTGATGATGAAGTAGATGGGATATTACGAGTAGAATTCAAGTTGGATGGTTGAAGTGGAGGAATGCATCGGGTTTGTTGTGTGATTAAAAAGTACCTCTAATTCTATAAGATGGTAGTGAAACTTGCTATGCTTTATGGAGCAAAATGTTGGCTATTAAAAGAAGCATAAAATTAAGTTAAGAGTTGTAGAGATGAGGATGCTTAGGTGGATGAGTGAAATTATAAGTCGAGACAAAATGTTGAATGAGTATATACGTGGAAAGGTTGAAGCAGCTCTAGTGGCAGATAAGATTAGAGAGAGTCTCCGTAGATGGTTTAGTGACTTAAATTTTTGGCCATTTGATGTCCCAATTAGTAGCATAGATGTATTAGATCTGAACCATGTTAAGAAATGTTGTGATAGATTTAAAAAAACTTGGTTAGAAAATATTACAAATGATATTTGTTTATTAGATTTAAATGAGAATTTGACTTTTAATAGGACACAATGGAGAAAAAGGATTCATTTAACCAATCTGATGTAGCGGGATAAAGCCATAAAGGCTTGATGTTTTTGTTGTAATATTTTCGTAACTTACAGGCATAAAACCTACAAGGTTCTTAAATTAAAAGTAATTATATTAACACATCATTGATGGGCCCATGAAGTCCTTACATGTGGATGACCTATTAATTATGTCATATAATGGATGATTGATTTTTTGCTGTTTGATGCTAAAAAGCATTACTTGTATTTTAGAAATTGATTGAATTTTTCTTTCCACCCGTGCGGTTTAATAAAATTGGGTGTAGGCAATTTGTCATCCTTGTATACCCTGAAAACAAATGTCTCAATATGGTAAATTGGTAATAATACTTGCTCATCTCTTATGGCGCCACATGGCATAAGCACGTTGTGGTTGGATATATTTGTGCTCCTTTTTCATTTTTCTAAGTGTTTTATTTCACCATTCCTTGCGCACTTCTTTATATTACTATCTTTGCCCTTATTTATCATCCACGTCTTCCATCCTCGCTTAGTTTTGGCTCTTCTGTCTGCTATTTGATCTCTTTTTAGATCCACGATCTTCTTATTCTAGTGGAGGCTATTGAACAGAAATTGTGTTAGGGCTCATTTGAGTAACTTATGAGGGATTTTGAAGGTTTCTGTTGAGTTTAAAATAGAAGTTAATTTCTAACTGCATCCATAAAAATGTTAGAATCTAGCGAATTCTTCTTTTCAGACCATGCGTATAGCTTCAAGCACCTAAGTGAGCCCTTACAGCATTGTAAATTCATTGGTTAGTATTAGTAACTTTTTGTTTAGGCTTATCATGATCGCAAGAAGTTCATATCTGGGGAGAAAGTTAACGTTTCTAAAGCATGTTATTTTGATATCTGCTATGATTGACAATGATTTGTATGATACATAACAATTAATACGCCTAACTATGTTGAAACAAATGCTTATTGAAGGTAGAATTGACGTGGAAAGATTTGCTGAATTATTGAATTTTGCTAGTTAAAATGTGATTTCAACTACAAGTTCTTCTATTTTTCATTTGCTTCCTTAAATACTGCACTATTAAGACCAACCAATGAAACACTGCACCGCTGGATCCATTATTCCAGACTTCTCAAGTCTACTATTAGAAGATACTTTATATTCCCTGTCACGGCTAGTTAATGTGGTTTCTTTGCTAATTACCTTGCAGTGCAGAATAATTATCACACTAGACATCTTGCAAAGATCTTGATTCACATGGTGTGGTCTTTGCAAGAATCGTTGTCAACTGCTTCTGGATCCCCTGTGCATTCAAAGGCTATCAATGCAGCATACATATCATCTGTATTTCTCAAATATATCATTGAATATGGAAAAAGTGGTACTTTTGAAGAACTTTATCTTAGCCTCCCTGAAATTGACATGGAGAAGGATGTTCTCCACATGGGTAATTCGTTTCTTTTTATTCTATTCTTTATACCAATTTTATTTTTCAGTGCTGTTTTCGGCAAAAAACTTTCATTGGATAGTTTCATTTTCCATGTTTCCCTTGGGTTGTCTTATTCATTTCATGGTCTAATTCTATATTCTATGAGACAATTTTGACATAATGAAAGCTTCTGTGCTTGCATTTCTGGCTGATTTGATACATTTCCGTGACCCTATTGCTTGAACTTGGAGGCTGACATATTTGTTTCTGTTATATAGGGCAGAGCACTGAGAATTTTGTTATGCAAGGGGTGCTTAATTTCATCGGCAAATCAGATGCTAGGTACATTTCATCGGCAATGCTTCAGTTGTACTCTACTAACTTCCTGTTGTTCTGATTTGCTGTCTCTTTTTTGTTGCAAGTAGACATTCTTACGCCCTTCATCATGAAGTGCTAAACTTTGTTCTGGTGGCAATGTCCACTCAACTTCGTTCAGGGCCATGTCCAGGGCCAAAAGATGTGCACCCTTTCCTTGATGCAGCAATGTGCCAGGTGATACTTTGGATGATACATCTTCTGCTTTGAGAGTGATAGATAGATGAAGGATGATGACATTGATATTCTTAGCTTTATTATGCAGGATGGTGATATTGCGACTTCTATAGTACGCAGACTATTATTGAATTTTATCGACAGGTCGCACATGCCCTTTAATTCTCAATATACCATCCATTCTAATGGAATCCAATCAGGAGTTTTGCAAAGAGTTGGCTCTGCCGCTGGTATGTTTAATTTATTCCAGTGGTAAAATTAAAATTTGCTTCGGTCTGTCCTGTTTTATTCATTGCAGGAGGTACCAAACATTTGATGAACAACAGGGATCTTACAATAGTAATATAATTCTAATTACATGTTACATTCTTTAATGTCGTGATCATTTGTACATTTTTTGAAGGAAAAGTACAGTAAGATTCATTATCCCAATTTTATGTTACCTTTTCTACCATTTCGCTACAAAAGAATACTCCTGTGATTAGGGTTACACTTCTTATAAAGTTGGATCTCAGTTTTAATCTAGTTTGATATGGAATAGTTGATGCTAGTTGTAGATCTCCAAAATGATACTGCATGTGGGGGTTAGAATGCAAATGGTACGATCGCATTATCTCGTAGGATTAAACTGTTGTAAACATTTATATTCTATGCAAACAGGCTAATGAAAAGTAGATGAAATCATACATATGATTATCTATGGAGAATAGTATTTTTCGTCAACACATCTTGATATATAATAATATAAATGACTCAATAGTCACGAAATTTCTCTCATTCGATACATTAGCTCGAGTTGGGTTTATTTGATGTGAGTGTCGGTTTCAACGGGCACAAAACCTCTTGGTTAATTACATTTTAGGTCTTGGCCCAAGAATACTCTCGATTAAGGATGTTATTTTATTCTTTTATTGGTTTGCTGCATAGAGGGATTCCTATACTCTTCTAATTCAAAAGGGATAAACTCTTCTCTTCATCTTTAGTGAGGATTAGATTTTCGAAATATAGAAATATTTTATTAAAATTTTGAGTTTAAAAGATTGATTTACTCATAGGAGAAATTATAGATTTATAATTTATCAGGAGTTAGAGAGAACACATTAAGGGGTGTACAATCTAGCTACTGCTTGCATGAAGTAAGCTGTCAGCTAACATCATAAACATAATCAATTAGGATGACGCTATCCTAAAAAATCAAGGATTTTTTTAATTCAAAAAGTTTAATCGAGACTCTTAAAAATGCAAGTGTATCTAACTAACGTCATGCATGTCGTATGAAACAAATGCATAAATAAAATCTTTTATTCATTTATTTGAAACATAAATATAACTCAAGGTCTTTTGAAAAGCAAGGTGATGAAGCTCCACCATAACATGCTTGGATTTCTACTCCTGTGAATCCAAGCATTTGCTTACTTTTTCCCGGCTCCAAATCTTCTATAGGATTTCAAAAGAGAACATCCTTTAAAGGAGAGGGATTATCTTTTAGAGCACTATTTATTTATATAAGAAAACATCTTTAAACATTTTACAACCTTTAAAATTGAAATATATAAATATAAATGAGCACTTTACAATTTATATTCAATCCTAAATGTATTCTACCTTGAATCTTTACTTTTATAAGCAGTCTAGGTACATTCTACTTTGACATTTTGCTTGAGAAGCAATAATAGAATGTATGTATGCAAGTAGAGTGCACTGTGAAGTAAGATGTGTAAAATGCATGAGTATGACATCCAAAGTAGGGAGCGAGAGCGGCCTGCACGCGATGCTGGTCCAAGTGGGGAGTTTGGATATGGCGCGGGATCGCGCTATAAGTGAGGTTTCGGTGTTAACCCAGATTGATTTTAGGTTTTCGGGTCAACTGAACCTGACCTGATTTTATAAACGGGTCAAAAAATGAAACCTGAATCTGACTCATCCCCCAAATAGGTTGACTCGAAACTAAATTTTTTTGGGTCGGGTTTCGATTCGAGTCAAATATTGACACCCTTAGCCTCGCTGGCATAGGGTGGCTCGGCTGGGAGGTCTGTCCAGATGCGATCACACTCGTGATAGAGCTGGAGTTGTGAGCAACTATGTGAGGGAGAGAACAAAGGTGTGTGGAGAGTGGAAGAATCCTTAGAGCTGGCCCTAACCTCTTGCCCGTGAGGAAGAGTGTCCCCCAAGCATGAGTGTGAATCGTATGGAGTGTCCCTCCAAAGAGGGAGCCGCCACTACTTAAGTGGTTAGGAAGTGAACCGTGGGTAGTCCCTTGAGCCGACCCCCTTTGTTATTCAATGACAGATCAAGTAAAACCCTAAATCAAATGGCTTAGATCGAGCCATTGCTTGTAATCAACCGTTGGATTCAAACCTGGTTGATTTGGGAGGATTAAAAGGTAAAGTCAAAATAAGTTTTTATTAAAGCTCCAAATATAAAATTAATTTGAATGAGATATCTTTTTATTTATTTATTTAATAAATATATGTATGTATTAACTTTATTTTATTTTATTTTATATTTTAATTTGAATTTAATTTTCACATAAATTAAAAAATAAATCCTTTTTTATATTTAAAATAATAATAACAATAATATTTAACTCTCTTTTCTCGACACACATCAAATGACATCCAATTCGAGTACGAATAGGCTCTCATTTGATCCGTCTCAAAGAGCCGAATGTAGTGGTGCGATCCGTTTTACGAGATGAGATCTCGATCAAAAGATTTTAAATACAGAACGAACGACGAACGTGTGCATGAAATGTTCAAATCCATATAAAATACTCATCAAATTGGCGTCGATCTGATAACATATATTTTAAAACTTAAGAAGGGCGTGATATGTAATCAAAAGAAATAAATCCTAAGGCTGTTGACAAATCGAAATAAAAGTACAATTTGACCCTTCATCAAACACAGCGATGCAATGTGTAGAAGGATGGATTGACCCACAAGGTGTGTAATAAGATTATGCAAGTGATCGATGTCAAAAAGGAGGTGATTGGGTCATGATTCAGATAATTTCATATGAAAATCTAAACCCCATCTTCAATGACAAGATCCATAACTTGATATAAAATTCATGATAATCAATAAAAATAATATATTCTCTCTCTCCCACTACTTATGTCAATTCATGGATCTTGTCATTGAAGATGGGATTTAGATTTTTATTTGAAATGATTTTAATCAGAACTTAATCTAAATGTTGACCTCCTTTTGGCATCATTCGCTTGCACGACCTTATTGTACACCTTGTGGGTCGGTTCATCCTCCTGCACGTTGCATTGTTGTGCTTGATGAAGGGTTAATTTGCACTTTTTACCTCGATTTGTCGGCGGTCTTAGGATTTATTTCTTCTGATTACATATCACCTCTTTTTTATGTTTTAAAGTATATGTGATCAGGTCGACGTTGATCTAATTTGAACCTTCCATGCGTATGTTTGTTCCGTATTTAAAATCTTTTGATCGGGACCTCACCTTGCAAAATGGATTGTACCATTGCGCCCGGCTCGTTGAGACAGATCAAACGAGCTCATTCGTGCTTGAACCGATTCAAATGACACCCTAATATGATGCGTGTCGATGAGAGATTGTTAAATGTTATTGTTATTATTATTTTAAATATAAAATATAAAAGATGATTTATTTATTTTTATTTATTTGAAATTAAATGAATATAATAAATTAAATTCAAATTAATAAAAAAAATAAAGCTAATAAATACATATATTTATTAAATAAATAAAAAAGATATTTCATTCAAATTAATTTTTATTTTGAGCTTGAATATAAACTTATTTTGGTTTTAATTTTTCATTCTCCCAAATCAAATAGGTTTGGATCCAATAGTTGATTGGTAGCAAGTAAAGGCTTGATTTGAGCCATTTGATTGAGGGTTTCACTTTATCTCTCATTGAATAACAAAGGAGGCTTGTTCAGGGGGCTAACATAGTTCACTCCCTAACTACTTAAGCAGTCATAGCTCCCTCTCTAGAGGGACAACGGTTCACACTCATGCCGGGGGGGGGGGGGACTTTTTCTCACGGGCAAGAGACTATATTAGGATCATATCCAATAGTTTAAAATGCTCCACATTATTTTTTATTTATTAAGTTTCATGTATACATTGTTAACTCTTTAAAAATACTCCAAATAGAAGATTTCATATAGGATTCATGTAGGTTTTTATAATCTTGTTCTAGTATTCTTTTTTCCACTCATTTCACCCCCCTCTTCCAAAAAAATGAGCGGGTAATCTTTTATATTGTCATTTAATGTTTATATGCATCCTTTAAATTAAATAAGTGCAACAAAGGGTAAAAGGTGCACTCCTAAAGTGGGTGGATGCTCACAGGTAGATAACATTAATGTTGAATCATTAAGAAGATACAGGTGTACATCAAATGTAGTATGGACCGAAGTTATGCAAAATAATTTGCATTGAATATGTTTGACATCTCATTGAACACTTTTTAGGAAAGAAGGAAGATTGATGATTCGTAAAGTTGATATTGAATTGTTTGGATAAATCTGCTGCTGATGATGCTGATTTCTGCCCCTATTCGTCACCCAATCACCTAAGAAAAGTTGCGTGTTCAACATTCCCATGATACCCTCCTTACCCACATCTTTTTTTGCAAATCTCTTAAATTTGCTGAGTTTGAATTCCATTGTTGTAACCGAACTAATTTAAACATTTAAGTACACATACATGGACACACATCAATGAGAGAGAGAGAAAGTGGGGGAGGGACATTATGATTATCCTACTCTAATCAAGAAACTCATGATTCCACAATTCACCTTAAGGTAGTATGAATATGAGTTCCTTCGAACAATTGCATATAATTCAACAAGGTAATTACAAGTTTTTTAAAGTCCAATTTTGTATATTTTTTTAATTCATGCATGCTCAAGTTAAAGAAGGATTATGGAAATGAATTTATTGTTCATTATGACCAACTTTTTTTATGATGCAATAGAGTTGAGGTGCAAGTCTTTGATATCTGAAAGAATCCAATGAATGACTTGTTATAACTAGTGAAAATTGTTCACTATGAGAGCTTGTTATGGAGAGGATAATATGTTATTTCTTGACTTTTTGAGTGTTTAATCATATTCAAATTCAGTAGCGTAGTCTCATAAAGTTTTTTTCATTTCTTGTTGCAGCAAATATTGTGCTACTTCCTTATTACACTTTCAATTATCTAGTCAGCTCAAGTGGTGAAGGCTCAAGGAGCCCATTAGCTGATATCAGTCTGCATGTTTTGCTTGTTCTTGTTCATTATAGAACGGGTGTTGTACCGGATGAGTCGATGGTAAGGAATGATGCTGATTCTGAATCGTACCTGAAACAAGGATCTTACATTTATGACAACCCTTACTCCAAGGCATTAAACAATGCAAGGGATATTGAATGTAAGGAACGTTGTTATTCTTGTCAATACTCATCTCACATCAATGGTAAAGTAGCCTTTGCCTTTTCATTTTCCTGTAGTTGATCGTGCTGACATTGAGGGCAATGCACCCGGTGAGTCTCCTGTGAGATTGCCTTTTGCATCCTTATTCGATACTTTTGGGCTGTAAGTTATCCTAAACTAGCTTATATAATTTTCTTAATACAAGACATTTATTTGTCGTTCTTCTGAACTATTAATTAATTGATGATGCTTTTTTTAAATCATCTAGTTGGTAGCTGTTATCTTGAAATATCCCGTGACACAACTCCTTTTATCTCTTGTTAGCTAGGCTTATAAGATTGGCTTGTGCTACCTTGTTTGAAAATCTTAGCTATAAACATTTCTAGAAGTATCAGGCGTGAATTTTTTTTAGTTTAGGATTAAAAATTTTTTTTTTTGGCGTGAATTTTTTTTGCATACATTACATAGCTGACCATTATTTTTATTATTAACTTAAGGGTAATACATGATACTTGGGTTTTGATTTCCTTATAAAATTATGCTCAATATCCTTTTATGTATAAAAAAAAATTGAGGATTCACAGTTCACTTGTCAATTAATCTAACAACTTGAACAATAATAATTTTTCAGGGAATAAATGAATTAATTTTTATAAAAACATATTTGACACTATCACATTTTAACTAAAATTAGGAGGGCTAGACTAGTCAATTATGTAGGATAAATAGTTGAGGAACAAATTATCACAAGAAATTAGGCTTTTTGTTGGTACGCAGGGAGTCAAGCAGTCACATTTGTACCACAGTTGAGGAATTACACATCTAACTTTCACTCATAGGATTAAAATGGAAAAGTATAAATTCTGTTCAAGCTAAAATTTGGCAATTACATGTCGGAGATCCATTTTATATATTTTCCTCATAATCTAAGCTAACAGATTAGATAATTTTTTTTTTCAAAAGTCTAATCTTAGATTTATCGGTTATCCAATTTTAAATTTTGTATGAAGCAGCTGTGTTTGGATTTTCTACAAACCCGCCATATATATACATATATAGCAACAACAGCCGCCTTTTTTGGGGACAACACTCAACATTCCATAATTCAAACTTCATATAACCAATCATCAAAATAGGAACTGTAAACAGCAAAGAAATTCAATCAGCTGATATTGTCTTAATTCCACTGCTTGAAGCTTGCAATAAAAATAAAAAAAACAACAATTAATTCTTCCACATACTAAAAAAAACAGGGGCGGGAATTCTGGTGCTGGAACCACCTTTCACACCAAAAGAGACTCCTGAGATTATTTCAAACACTGCATCTTAAAATAGAAAGATAACTGATAACTACAAAAACCACGCCTTAGGCTTCGTTTGGGACGGTTTTTTTATTGCTTTTTAAAACGGAGTTGTAGTACAATTTTTTTAATTTTTGTACTAAAACTCCGTTTTCAAAAGCAACAAAAAAGCCGTCCCAAACGAAGCCTTAATCAATAACAAGATAAGAACAAAATATCTTAGATACTTTCAAAATCTGCTGCTGAATTTTAAACAGCAAGTAAAAAAAAATGCTTGCTAAATTCCAAAACAGAATTAATAGTTCTTGTGGATTAGCTGCAACGGTAAAGGCTCTAAAAACATGAACAAATGAATCATCTAAAGCTATATAAACCCATGTCATATTAATCCCTGTGCTGATGCATACATGAATTGAACCAACATAGAGACAAACAATTGGAACCAATATCAAGTTGCTTTGTCATTTATTCACTATATGTAATCACACTAAAACACAGAGGTCTCCTATCAGCAACAGTACCTTGATCTGTTATTTTTATTTATAGCTTTAGTTGTTTGATCTGCAAAATTATTAACCATTTTACATTACATTTGAGTGATTGATGATTAATTTCATCTCATGCTTTCTAGAATCGATTTCCCTATACTAATTGTTAACTTGTACTTAGTATGTTCTTATGTGATAGGTTTTTGACTGATGAGAGTGCTGTCTTGCTACTGTATTCTTTTGTGCATGGGAACTTCGCTTTTCTAGAATACATGTTGGTGCGAACTGATTTGGATATACTGGTAAGAATTTTTTATTGTTTGTGAAATTAATGACTTGATAAGATCTTGCTGAATTCTCTCTTACTCCATAAGTCCATATATATTTAAATGCATGTTAATTCTGTACCAAATGAAAGATTTATGGTGTGTGGATGTATTACTGATGGTAATATTGTTCTTGCTAAACAAGTAACCATAGAAGTCTGCTTTGGAAGGCAATTTAGCTGGATCTGAATTTTGTGGACATTCATTTACTCTTCTTAGTTCTTTGAATTTTTTGGTGTAAAGGCTGGCTTTGTTTGCAAAATCAAGTCGATGGAAGTATTAAAAAGCATTGTTCTTATTAGTTGGTGATTTCATTGACAGCTACTTCCCATTCTGGAAACACTTTATAATGCTTCAAAGAGGACGCCCAATCAGATCTATATGCTATTAATTATTCTTCTCATACTAAGCCAGGACTCTTCCTTCAATGTCAGCATTCATAAACTGGTAAGAGATGTTGCTTTTCAATGTTAAGACCTCAATTCATTCTTCTATTAATTTTTTTTCTTACTTTCAGATACTTCCTAGTGTGCCGTGGTATGAGGAACGCTTAGTGCATCATACATCTCTTGGATCTTTGATGGTTTTAATTCTCATAAGAACTGTTAAGTACAATCTCTCCAAGCTAAGGGTAACTCTTGCCACCTTTTGCAATAATTTCTTGATGAATTTCAGATTGCATAATGCACCTTTTCTATAATTGTACATCAATGTTTCTCTTTTTATGAAACATCCTTCACCCAGGTTCTTAAACTCGCACTTGTTGGAACAGGAATCACCATTTTTTTCTTAATTATTACTTTTGCTTGAATTACTACTTTTTCATCATCGAGGTTTTTTCAAATGCCAATGTTTGTTTAAATTGTTAACATTTGATATAATTAATAGTGGAGGATGTTCTAGTGAAAATTTTGACACTTGTCTGTTACTTTGTATCCTCTCTGTTGTAAGATGACTACAAATTTTTGCTGCATGTTATAATATAAGGTACTTCATATTGATTCAACTTTTTGCAACATGTAACAGAACTTTGCATGACTTCTAGTAGAAATTATTGTGCTCCTTACAATGCCTTTTACTGTATATTTTTTTCCTTCTAATCGTTTCATGTTTTACTAATATATTGATGCAAAACGCTGGTTTGTTAACTCGAACACTCAAGTTACTTGATGTCATGCAAATCTATTAGGTAATACGATGAAGGTAGAGTTTAACTATCCAAATGATTGGTGCATATGAGAGTATGCTGGTAACATAAATTTAATCATTCATGTCTGCAAATATTTTTACTTCATGAATCTAAAAACTTCTGGAATTTGCATGTTTTTTTAATTTTCATTGTTCAAACGAGCACTAAAACACTTGATAGGTTAGGCTGGAGTGCAGGTAAATATTAGATGAACTCATCATAATCTTAATCCTCATCATCAGCCTTTTCATGGCTGCCCATATTCTCTTTTTTGCAATCAATCATCTTTTTTATTCATGTTTTCAATGGCATTCAGTATAAATTTTTTTTAGCTTATTTCAAACAACTCAGGAATATGTAATTCTTCGACCCTTTTATTCCTGTTTTCGATTGCATTCGCTGTGAATTTTAGTTTGCTTATTTGTAACAAGTCTTGGCTGAGTTGAGGCTTCACCCTTTTCCTTAATATCCCCTTCCTTTTAATTTTGAACTTATGCTTAACTTTGTTTCTTCTTCACTGATCTTATGTGTGCTATATGATTATTTATAAGATTTTGATTGTTGATAATGTTCCTTACGTCTGAGGATTTAGAGTTTCATAATCTCAATCTAGGATGATATGCACAATAAAAGATCAAATTTGCAGTGCACGTCAACAAGTATTGCTAATCAGTCCACTTCATGGATTAGAGCTAGTCGCCAGCATAAGCCAAGTCAAGGCCCATGACAGACCTAGGCATCAAATGGCAAGCAATCAGCCCAATGTGAAGGCACAGATGACAATTAAAAATAGCCATATATAAGCCCAAATTCAGTAAACAGTAAACAAGTTTTGCGGGCAACAGCTACCCAAAAACAAACAAACCAGCTTACTGCTTACACACTAAATGCATAACCAAGCTTTTAGGGCAATCTCAATACAACAACAGGACCAAATATATAAATCATCTCGCCATGAGTCATGGGTCAAACACCAGTAGAACCAACTTCTGACAAAATAGTAATTAAGGTCTGAACCGGGAACTGCAGGCATTGGGCTGTTTCTTGACCCAAATCAGCTCAGGAACCTGAAACGAGCCAACATGGACGTCGTATAATGCAGTTCTTTTTCTATGGGGATCATCATTATAGCCATGCTTATGCGAAGATAAACTAATATAAAATAAAAAAGTTGTTAAAATTAATTCAACTAAGGTAACATCAAATGTTGGATTGGCAATTTGCCGCAAACTCTATTAGCGTACATGGTGTTGTGCATGCAATTTGATTTTTTGCATTAAATTTTTTTATAGCTTAATTTAAAAACAAAAGTCATTTATTTAAAATTACAATCTTTAAAGTGCTTGTCAGGATGTCTATCTCCATACGAACTGTTTGGCCATTTTGGCAAATATGGCTCCGCATATGCTCAGATTATCCTCGTATGCATCCCAGAGGCTTGTTAGCCTTTTTGACATGCTGTCACGGAAGTACGTGCTATTTGCCTTTTCTCTATTTAATCCCTTCGCTAGAAAATTTACTCTTAGTTGGATGATTTCATTGAGATTTCATGCGATGCTGTAGTGAATTGTCTAAGAGGCTTTGATTCCCTATAGGTATACAAAATTAGCTGAATTAAAGAATAACAAAAATCTCAATGTTTCTACCGTCCAAGTTGGAGGAGGAATCATAGCCGAGGATATGGTAATTTTGCGTTATTTTCAGTTATTCTCTAATATATTTGATCCATATGACAGTTTTTTGCTGCTGTATTTTTTAAATCTTATTTACTATATTGAGTGGAGTTTCAAATTAATTCTAGTCAACAGATCTTCATATTTATGCTGAATTTCTGCGAATTGTGCTGGAAATTTTGAATGCCATTCTTACATATGCTTTGCCACAAAATCCAGAGGTATGCTTTTCAGCAACAGTCTTTGCCATTTCAGTTCTTTTGGGTGCTATAAAACTTATTTTTTCATCTCTATGCTTATTACAGGTTGTGTATGCTATAATGCATAGACAAGAAGTGTTTCAGCCCTTCAAAAGTCACCCGAGATTCCTTGAATTGCTTGAAAATGTGTTCACAGTATGCTATATTTTCTCAATAATTTCTTTAATGATCATAACATACTTTCACTGTTCCATTTAGGTTTTTTACATGAGTTCAGTTGCTCATTGTTTCAATACTTTTGATTGGAAGGTACTAGATTTCTTTAACAGTCGCATGGATATGCAGCAAATGAATGGTGAGTGGTCTGTGGAAAGAGTCCTTTCAGTTATCATCATAAATTGCCGATCATGGCGTGGTGAAGGGATGAAGGTTTGTTTAAGCTCGGGAGTTTCATGTTGATTTCAAGATGATTTTCGTTTAATTATAAGAACGAGTATTTTGTTCTTATCTGATGGTTCTCATTATGTAAGTAATCTTGATGATCATTTACTTTGATGTTGAAACATCGCAGATTTTTACTCAACTACGCTTTACTTACGAGCAAGAGAGTCACCCCGAGGAGTTCTTCATTCCATATGTATGGCGGTTAATATTGGGCCACAGGTGATATTTTTTTGACGATATTATCCACTAATTATGGATGAAGATCAAAGCATGAAAATGGCTGATTTTTTTTATTCCACAAATATAGCCATAAAAAAAATTCGTTCATATTCAGCTTGATAGGCAGCTCAAAATTGATTAATTTTCATTATCTTGTGTATTTAATGAGCTAAATATTATATATATATATATATATATATATATATATATATATATATATATATATATAATTTAATGAGTTAAATATGAACAAGGCTTTGCTCGATTATGTTTGACTTGAAAGTAGCTTGATTATTATACTTATATACATATAAAAGTACGCACATATGCATGCATGTGTTGTGCGTATGTTTATGAGCGCATGTGTAAATTTATATGTATTGATTTTGCATATTCATATTCATATATTTATATCCGTATGGATATATGTACATTTACTTGGTGATATGCATATTTTATAATTTATGGCATTGAAGTAGACTTCATGTTCTTGAATATTTTAAACTTGATAAGTTAAAGAGCTGAACATACAAAAAATTATTGCTCGTTTGCTTAATGCTCTAAATAGACACTTAAAGTCAGCTCGTTTACACCCCTATCCACAAGTCTTTTTTGGATATTAGGGTATCAGCTTTTTGAGATAGTTTTATCTCTCCTTTTGGTGGTGGTGGCCTGTTAGAGAGGCCATTTGGTGAGGTTTAAATTGAGTTTTAACCCTTCACAAGATTCTTATGTTGGTGGAGTCAATTTGGTGGTGGATTGCAAGTTAGGAGTGTAACAAAGGTTGGCCTAGGGTTTGGGGCCTAAAATTTCAGACAGTATTAGGTTAATTTTAATTAACTAGATCTCCCTAAATACTGATTTAAAATCTTTCAAATTACTTGCAAAAGTTAGAGAGGGAGGTCTAGTTGTGATATGGAAGTTTTCATAATTTTTGAAGATGTCTAGATTTTTTGTTTGAGATTTTATTAGTGACTAGGTCTGGAGAAATCCTAGTATGATGATTTGACTAATTAGGGTTTAGGTTTTCAGCGGCCGGGTTTAGACTCATGTAAAATTGGGGAACCGACTAGAGACTGATAGAGGGATGTTTTAAGATGTGTTTTTGCATTTTCCCTCAATTTTTGGAAGGGTTTAAGGCCACTAAATCCCAATTGGAACAACACTAGGTCTGATTTCAGCTCATAGTTGGCCGAACACTATAAGTGGCCAAGTGGGTCTTAGTGGGAATTTTGATGAGAGTAAGGATAAAGCAAACAAAATTGCAATAAAAGATTTTTGCAAAACACAGAAATATGAAACCAATCAACTCACCAAAGATGATTAGCCGACCACCATGTTAAGCCACCACTTAGAATTCACTCTACCTTCAATCACATAATGTTTAAGGACTTCATTCCACATGAAATGATGTTTAAATATAAGTTACAACTAGTGAAAATTGAATTTAAAAAGAAGAGGGAAAGAAGAAGAGATGGCCCATATTAGTAATCACCATAACTACTACCTTCCTCCCTCCATGCTTGGCCTGTCTTTACACTGCTCCCTAGCTCTTTGCTTAGCTGGTCACTCACTCCATATATGTGCCACATAATTAAACCAATTAAGAGACTTATACTAGCCATTTAACAAATAAAGATCCACAATAGAAATAATAGGTCTCACACACATACAATTACAATACCATATAAAGCTTTCTTACACATAATATTAAGTAGAAAATATAAATAAAATTTTCAATCTTAAGGTCTTTAACTTGCTCCTAGTGATAGGTTCACTATGCTCAACTGTAATATTCTTTGATTGATCCCTAGTTGTTGAACATTTTCTATCATGTGATGTTTTTGATGCTCTAATTGCTACACCACCTATAAAGTAAACTTTTTAGAGCTTTTCAAGGCCATGGCCTTATCAGGTTATTTATGACATTGTGCTGTAGAAAGAAAATGTTAGAACCGGTCCACTGGACCGGTCCAGCCGGTCCAGGCGGGACCGGTTCACGGGCGAATATCGCGAAACAGGCGATTTGTTCGCCTGGGCGGAGGCCGCGTGCACCGCGTGCCTTGCGGGAGCCGAATAGGAAGCTTTTTTGGGGAAATTAAGAGGGGAATTTGAATGTAGGGACTGTTTAGGGATTTCCTTTTGTTTTGTATGCATTAAATAGTAGATTTTCCTAGGGTTTGATCATCTTGAATTTGGCTGAAATTTGAGATCTCTTAGATTTAGGTTTTCTTTGGGCTCTTGGCGTTGCCAGAGATTTGGGAGAGATCGATCCTCCTCTCGAATTGAGGATCAATTGTATCTTGCTGTTTTTTATTCATCTACTAGTGAAATACACGTTTTCCTTTGAGTTTTCTCTCAGATTTTCCCGGACAAGTGCTGTTTTTCTGCTGTAAACAGCAGATTTCTGCTGTAAACAGCAGATTTCTGCTGTTTTCCTACTGTGGACAGCCATTTGGCTGCTGTTGGTTCGCCGATTTTGGATAGGTTGCTTGTGAATACAAGCACTTCCTATCAAATTGGTATCAGAGCGTCGATTTGGGACCACCGGCGGCTGAAATTCTGAAATTTCAGCAAGTTTCTTTTCCGGAAGAAGAATTTTTTTGGGATCCGTTAGAAGAAAAATGGCCGGAAAGAAGGTGGAAGCATTAGAAGGCGAGTTCGGACAACTGAAGACAGATCTGGAGGGAAAGTTCATGGAAATCTCCGCCAACAATGACAGGTTGGAAGGGAGGTTTGCGGCTATGGAAGAAATGATGAAGAAACTATTGGAGATGAAGACCAATCCGGAGACATCGGAAGTGAGAGAGACTACTGACGGCCATGGCGTAGGAGGAAATCCAAACCCAATCCGGGGGAGGAGGAATCCGGAGGTGGAGATTCTTGAAAGGGACGACGACATGCCACCTCTAGAGCTAATCTCTAGAGAGGAGATGAGCATGGGAAATGACCGTCGAGGTGCTGATTTTCAGCGTCGAGGTGCTGATTTTCAGCGTCGAGGTGTTGATTTCGGAGGCAGGCGAGGGGAATATGAAGGTAGTGCAGATTTTGGAGAAAGGAGAGAGGAATATCAGCGTCGAGGTGCTGAATTTCAGCGTCGAGGTGCTGATATTGAAAGAGGAAGGGGGGATTATGACGACGAAATCGGATACCAGCGTTGGAGGGAGGACCGGGACACTTGGGGAGCGCCTCATCTTCGAGGAATGGGAGGTTATGGAGAGTTCCGGGGTAACGGAAGGGATCCGAAGGTGAGGAAGTTGAAGATGCCCATCTTTGAGGGTGAAGATGGTCATGGCTGGATCTACAAGGTGGAGCGTTACTTTGCTGTCAACGGGTTGACAGACGATGAGAAGTTGACGACGGCAGGATTGTGTCTGGAAGGGAAGGCGTTGGCCTGGTATCAGTGGCGAGACAGGAGAGAGCCTATCAGGAGCTGGAGAGAGTTCAAGGATTGTTTATTAGAACGTTTCCGAGCCGATGGGGGATGAGACTTCTATGAACAGTTCTTTGCTCTGACTCAGGAGGGGACCGTGGCCGATTACCGGGATAGATTCGAGTATCTGGCTAGCCGATTGGATCACATCTCAGAATCAGCCCTAGAGGGAAATTTCATGAAGGGGCTCAAACCTGAGATCCGAACAGCAGTCAGGGTACTGGAGCCGAGGAACCTGGGAAAGGCTATGGAGCTGGCGCAGTTGGTAGAAGATCAAAAGAAAACAGAAAAAGGGGCTCGAGGAAATTGCTCGGGAGGCTCTTACAGGACGACGACCACTCTTCTAGCACCTAAGGGGTCTGCATCAGGCAACAGTAATGAGACCAACCGGGAGAAGCCAGTAGGAGGGAGTGGGGAAAATTTCAAAATGCTGACCGAAAAAGAAATGCAGGACAAGAGAGCAAAGGGGTTGTGCTTCAGATGCGATGAGAAGTACATGCCGGGGCACAGGTGCAAGGACCGAACTCTTCAGGTTCTCCTTGTCTGTGAAGATGAGGAAGACGAGGAGGGAGGAGGTAGCAAATCTGATGAGGAGGAGAAGCTGCACCTGGATGTGGCAGAAGTCTCCCTCAACTCTGTAGTGAGATTCACCCCGAGTCACACTATGAAAGTGAGAGGAGAGATAGCTGACCGTGAGGTGGTTGTGTTGATTGACAGTGGGGCAACCCATAATTTTATTTCCAACCAGATAGTGGAGTCATTGAGGATGGAGTTAGTGGATACCGGAGGCTATGGAGTGATGATGGGCACGGGGAAGGTGGAGATGGGTAGAGGAGTCTGTCGAGGAGTAGTACTGAAGATTCAAGGAATCCATGTAAAGGAAGACTTCCTTCCCTTGGAATTGGGGAGTACGGATGTCATCCTGGGGATGAAATGGTTGCAGACCTTGGGGGAAACCAAGGACAATTGGGGAGCACTCACAATGAAATTAATGGTGGATGGGAGAAAGATGGTTATAAGGGGAGATGCAGGGCTATCCAAAGCCACGAAATCACTTAAGACCATGATTATGGATATACAAGAGGTGGGGGAAGATTATTTGGTGGGACTACACAAGCTGGATGTGATCAGGATGGAGGAGGAAGGAGATGTTTCTCTTTCCATGCAGCCCTTGGTTCAGCAATACAGTGAGGATTTTTAGTCACCTCAAGGATGGCCACCTCCGCGGGAACACGAGCATATTTCCACCTTGAGGACAAGGTGGATTTTCGGGAGGGGAGTATTGTTAGAACCGGTCCACTGGACTGGTCCAGCCGGTCCAGGCGGGACCGGTTCACGGGCGAATATCGCGAAACAGGCGATTTGTTCGCCTGGGCAGAGGCCGCGTGCACCGCGTGCCTTGCGGGAGCCGAATAGGAAGCTTTTTTGGGGAAATTAAGAGGGGAATTTGAATGTAGGGACTGTTTAGGGATTTCCTTTTGTTTTGTATGCATTAAATAGTAGATTTTCCTAGGGTTTGATCATCTTGAATTTGGCTGAAATTTGAGATCTCTTAGATTTAGGTTTTCTTTGGGCTCTTGGCGTTGCCAGATATTTGGGAGAGATCGATCCTCCTCTCGAATTGAGGATCAATTGTATCTTGCTGTTTTTTATTCATCTACTAGTGAAATACACGCTTTCCTTTGAGTTTTCTCTCAGATTTTCCCGGACAAGTGCTGTTTTTCTGCTGTAAACAGCAGATTTCTGCTGTTTTCCTACTGTGGACAGCCATTTGGCTGCTGTTGGTTCGCCGATTTTGGATAGGTTGCTTGTGAATACAAGCACTTCCTATCAGAAAACAAATACTTAGTATTTATCTATGGATCCTTACTATTAAATTAGGCATACAAAATTAGTGGAAATTATTGTAGTTATTTCATGCATATTATTTCACCTGTTATTTAACATTTTCTTGTATTTCTTATAGTTGGATTTCTTCAAAATGACTTGAATTTTTTTTTTCTTGTATTTCTTATAGTTTTGCCTTCAACACAGATGCTATTAATTTGTTTCCAGTGGACATTCCTCCAATTGTGAGTATTGCTTAGTAAATTAATTTCTTGAAAATCATTTTCTTTATATTGAAAAAAAGAATCTAACATTTAAGCAATGATAGCATTAATCGTTTATAATCTTTGATTATATCAATCCTTTTCACTATAAAAGATTAACATTTATGTTCCAAAATATAATGCAATTGAAGTATTTTAGATAAGCTTTAAATTTATAGAAGTGTTAGGCTTCGGTTAGGATAGCTTTTTTACTACGTTAAAATAATAAAAAAGTTATCCCAAATAAAACTTTAGTTGATATCCAATGTTGTTTGAGTTAAACAAATATTTATGAAATAATGAAATCTATTTAGGTTTTACCCTTGAATATTGTCATCTTATCTGTTGAATATTTTCATCAGGATGTATCTGATGGTGAACATGCTGCGTGAGATATCCTATCAGTGTTGTTATGGCTCCCGTTCAAAATCTTTGGATACATTCTTAAGTTGATGTTAAAAAGAGTTGGAAAATTTCTTTCATTTGCTTTTGTACATAACAAATAAGTCTTCTTTCCTCCGTTGTGTTAATGCTGGCCCTCCCTTTTCCTGTTCTGGAATCCTACGGATAAGTTGGTGTAAAGACAATGCAGAGTTTAATAAAAGGTGTTAATATTTATAGATTCTATCATTTCAACCTTTTTTTCTTTTTCTAATTTGGAATTCTTTTGAAGCTACTGAATCATTAGCTACATGTGAAATGTTAATGCATTTATGATTTAGTTTCTCTGTAGAATTACAAATCTGCCATCAAATGCAAATCTAAGAAGTTCAATTATAATGAACCATCAAACTTATACATTTATTCATTTTATGCATACGTTGGCCTTAAAAAAAGTGTTGATTTTGATCGGAATAAGTTGTAGGATCTTGATTTTATAAATAATCAAGCTTTGAGTTGTATGCATGAAGCCACCCCTAGTTTACCATTGAATTAACTATAATAATTTATTAATTATTTAAAATTACAATATTCATTTATTCATTTACTTGTGATTTTGAAAATAAAATTGAACTAAATGATTGTTTGGTTATTGATAGTTAATCTCTAAACTCTTAAATCATAGCCAACTCCAATTGAATTGATAAGCTCATGAGCCAAAATGTTCAAAATTAAAAAATTTAGATACATAATTGTAACAAGTATATATATGATAAATTAATTTATCATCATTTTCACTAATTCTTCATCCTTCTTTATCATTTATCAAAGAAATTTGAATTGGAATCTTCTCTTCCTTAACAAGAAACCGGTACATAAGCCATTTATATCACAAAAATATTCCATCTGTGCTGTAAATGGAAACACGAGCATCGACAAAAATATTCCATCTGTGCTATATATATATTATCACAAAAATATTTCAGCTGTAGTGTAAATGGAAACAGGAGCCTCGACAAAGATAGCATTAGTAGTAAGGAAGAAATCTATATAGAAATGTCCCGGCCCTCTACATCTAGCTCATAGATTTCTACAAGATATATTTTATAACCTCATCCTTCTGCGCTCCTTTTTCTTTATTATTGTTATTATTTTGATAATGGTGTGCGATATCAGGTTGATTAATTACCTGAACGGTCAGATCTAAGCTGTGCCTTCTGATGATACGTCCGATTTTCATCAACAAATACGCCCAGGTACTTATCAAGCACGTTACAATATGCCTGCATTGCAATATCGACTTGTTTAGGGTTCATTGTGGATGTACTAAACATGTATGAAATGATGGCTTTACAAAGGAGTTGAAAATAACCTTTACTTCGCATATTTTTTTTTAGCTATGAATAAAACTTCATATATGCCAAAATGTTGTAACGAAAATCAGCTAGAAGAATCCTCCATACGAAGCATAAGACCGGCAGAATAAGCTTGAAAGATAAATCTTCAACAATAGTGGAATAAGTTGCTCCCAACAGAATGACCCTACCCTCCTACCAGTGGAGGAACTATACAGGGGCATAGGTGGCCCTAACATCATTATTGGGATCGGACATCGGACACAGCTTACCGAACGGTACTGAGCTCGGTACTGCTCAATATCGAGTTTAGTACCAAGTAGAGGGTGATGTGGCGCATTTTCATTGCCTCCGAACGGCGTCCGGTGTCTGAACCCAATCATTCCCCACATCTAGAGTTTAGGAATACCCTATAATGTATACAACAACAACAATAACATCAAGCCTTTGTCCCACTACGTGGGATAGGCTATATGAATCATTTTTCTCCATTGTGTCATGTTAAAAATTAAATTTTCATTTAAATCTAATAAAGAAAGATCATTTCTAATATGACTATTTAAATCTAATCTTTTTCATGTGACTGTATATGTTATAAATACTTTCCCCCACAATTTAGGGGTGAGCACTATCATCTACTCAAAATATTAGGTTGCATATATATATTATATATATATATATATTGAAGAAGTTAAATAATAACTTTTTTACAACTATCAAAATCTCATAGGCTTGGTTACTACAGGTTATTTCTAACTATAGAAATTAAAAAAAAACAGTATGAAAATTATAGCCAAACATAAATGGGTTTCTATGTAAAGCAAAGCCGCACCAAAATTACTACAAAATGGACTCTTAGTTCCCCCAGTACTGATGGCCCTCAACACAAAAACCATCCTGCCTATGGATAGCAATAAAGTGCACATGCAACTCAAGTGAGCTAGGCCTCTATAATTGGAGAAGTTATATGAAGAGGATAACACACTAAAGCATCATGCGTAATGCTTACGGGATAATGGTGAGGGCCATGGAAAATTGTACAGAACAATGTATGCTTGAATACAGTAATATACAAAACCTATAAGGCAACTAAATTTCATATGTGATTGTACACAATACATAATAATGCACAGAAAAAATTATATATAATTATACACACTTGTCAATGTTGATATCATTTTTCGCGCATTTGGTATCGAGTGTGTATGATTTGTCAAATTAAACCTCGTTGAACCTGATTTGACTCAAATTGATGCTAATTCAATTTGATAAAATTGAATCTCATCGAACCTGATTTGACTTAAATTGATTCAATTGGATCGAATTGAACCCGAATCGATTCAAATAGGGTCGAATTAAGCTCGATTCAAACCCAAATTTCAAACATGACCAACTCAATTAATCAAGGTTAAACTCCAATTGACTTTGACTAATTCAAACCACTTGCCATATCAAGAAAATCAAATTAGAGGGTTGAAATCAAACTGGCAACCGACCAGGGCTTTTGCTTGATATTTGCGATCTCCAACAATTGTAGCAGGGGACGAGCAGGCCCTATTTGCAGGTCTTGAGCGACTGAGGCAAGAGATGAGAAATGGCGGGCGGCTTCTATTCGGGTTGAGGCGTGCAATTTTGCTCAGACGAAGAACAGGACAGCATAGGCCATCTCCTGGCATTTGTTCAAACAAGCCCAGTCAAGGCTGCTTATTAGATCCCTAGTGCGGTTTAGGGTATAGGTCCACTCGTTGTATTGCATTAGTTAGATCGGGGGCGTTAGTATCTTGAGAGTGGTATGTCCCTTATAGATCTATGACCAAAAGACTTGCATTATGAGTAATCATTGTAAGCCTCGTTGGATGGTTCTCCATTCTTAGGAGGCTATAAATCTCACTCATCTACTCCACATTGATGGCGCTCTTCATCTCTCTCTTGCATGCTTGGTATATGATTTTCTCATGATTTCTTTTCCTTATAACGACTAAATGAGTGTATGATCTTTGTAAGTTGAATAGCCCATTGAGCTGATCTCATTTGGATTAGAAGAGCCCGGGAATTTCACTATGCACCAAACCAAGAAGAGGATAAAATAGCATTCCTAATCGAGAATATTCTTAGGTTGAGGCCTAAGATGTAATTAACCACGAGTCTTGCGCCCGTAGGGAGACCGATACCCACATCAAATAGATCACATTAGAGCTTATGTATCAAATGGGAGAAATCTCATGATTATCGAGTTATGCATATCATTATTCATCGAAATGTGTAGGTGAAAACCGTTATTTTCAATGGATAATCGTACGCATAATTCCATTTGGTCTTTCATTGGCCTGATTGCGTAGAGTGTAAAGATCTATGACTGTTTTATCATATGGGATCGTACTTTTTGCATCCTAACCCCACGAGCAACATCCTTTTGGAGACATACAACAACAACAACAACATCAAGCCTTATCCCACTACAGTCAACAATAAAAATCAAACATGTAAACCATGGTTGTAAAAATCGAACCGGATAACGAACCAGAAGGAGAGATTCACAATTCGACCGGTTGAAATGACGTAAACCAGATGACATAATAAATACTAATTTTATTTTAAAAATAATCATCAAACTCATCACAACATCTCTGGATTCAATAA